>WNWK01018769.1:0-10155 GCA_009830355.1 Cherax destructor | reverse complement strand
ATCACCCAGAACAAAATGGTAAGATTCATCCTGGGCCTGGGTCCAAGAGAACATGTAGGCCAGGATGAATTACAACAATTGGATATGCTAAATATTGATGACAGAGTAAAACAACTTAAGTTAAATCAAGTTTATAAAATTGCTCACAAACAGTATCCAGAATACCTGCCTAGAATGGGCCAACAGGCCTGCTGCAGTGTTCCTCCTTTCTTATGTTCTTATGTTCTTATGAATATCTTGCTGCCAATTTTGTCAAGGCTGGGAACCAAATCAGTCAGTATACCTTTGAAGAGTTTCGAGAGTATCTACTCTCTGAGCCCGGCCATGGGCCATGGGCACAACTTTGTAGTACCCACAGTCAGTGGCCAGGCTTCAAACACCTTTTATTGTACAGCAATAAAGGAATGGAACAGACTGCCTGCACATGTCAAAGCCAGTCATAGCATGACCCAGTTCAAGAAGAGAGCCAAAAGGTACCTAATGAATGTAGCGACAGAAAGGGAGGAGAATGATTTTTTATTTTTTTAGCTAACACATGTAAATGTAAATAACTCTTTTTACCTTATTCCTAGTATATATCCTTTATAGTATAATAACATATATCTCCTACAATGTATAATATTAAGGTATTAAAAGGACCCCAATGGAAATAAGTCACTCTGACTTTTTGGGTTATCCTAGGTTCTCTACACATATGCTGCTATGTATGATAATCTATGTAACTGTATTTGTGTATACCTGAATAAACTTACTTACTTACCACACATTACAGTGTATTGGCTGCAAAACTGACACACAATTTTATAACTATCCACACTACTCCTTGCGCCTTCTTTCACTATCTAAGTGTTCTGAATATTAAGTATAATGTGTCGTGTTCAGAGGTGGGACTGGGAAATCCAAATTTTACAGGGACAGCTTTAATATTATGAACTTTAATATTATGAACTCCGAATCTATTTTCCCCATAAGAAATAATGGAAATAAAATTAATCCGTTTCAGACACCCAAAAGTATTAAAATAAAATATTTTTGTACATTAAATATACATTAAATTACACAGAAAACAATGAGACATGAAGAATAAAACAATAATAACATGTCACTTACCTTTATTGAAGAGTTGTTGATGTGTGGAAGATGGAAGGAGGGAGAGGAAGTAGTTGCTAGTGTTTGGAAGGGGAAAACCTTTCATTAACACTTCAGGTACCAAGTCCTCTTCCTGGGTTACTTCCTTCTTTGTTTTTTAATGCCACTAGGACCAGCTTGAGTCACTGGACCCTGTTTCTCAAAAAGTGTTCCAGAGAGTTCTGTTTCTGGCGAATGTTTGGAATTGTGCCGGCGACAAGGGTGTGTGTTTGTGGACAGGAAAAGATAGTCCTTCAAAATGGCACTAATATAAACTCTATGGCTTATTTATCTATCACAATTCATCTGATATGACATAATAAACAATATTAACCCTTTGGGGTCCAAGGGGGTCTCTGAAACTCGTTCTCAGGGTCCACGAATTTAAAAAAAAATTATTTTTCTTATGGAATGATAGAGAATCTTTTTCCGATCATAACGCCACAAAAATTATGAAATTTGATCGAAAACTAACGGAATTATTCTTTCGTGAAGTTAGCGGTAGCCATGACACTTACGCATCCGCGATTTCGCCCACTTTGAGCCCTATTTTCGGCACATTCCAATGTTTCAGTCTACTAAAATTATAGCTATTTCGCTAGAACTCCATTTCTTCTATCGATTGAGTACAAGAAACTGCCTATTTACCAATTTCAAATACTCAAAATAGTGTTCAGAAAATGGCAATTTGGCCAATTTCACACAAATTTCAAACGATGCCAATTTCAAAATAGGATCCATAATAAACAAGACAGACATTCCTGGCACTAAAATAACATCTCTGTTCATTAGTTACGTCTCCAGGCCCATCTTACATTACTTTTGCTTTCCATTTTGAATTTTTATTCTCACAAAAAAATAGAAGATTTATTGTTATGTATACAACTGCATCATTGTAAAAATGGTATAAATAATATCAGAGCACTTGTGCATGAATATTAGACTCGCCAGTTGATGTGTATTGGACGCATGGTGTGATTTGTTTACTCTTGAACATCGTCAAAAATCGAACATTTTCGCTACTTTGAGCTCAATTTCAAGGTACAGTGGACCCCCGCTATTCGAACGGCTCGGCAGTCGAACAAATCGTCATTAGAACAAGAAAATCGATATCGTCATACGAACAAAATATCATGATTCGAACAAGTGTGTCCATCACCTGTCTGCCCAGGCGCTTGGAGAGCCAGTCCCTCCTTGTTTACACTCAAGAGAACACTACCCTGCACGCTCATCCAGACATTTCACACTTAATTATAATTGTTTCGAGTTTGTTCATTAAGTGTGAGCCAGTGGTGAGAGGCAGTGGTGGTGAGAGGCAGTGGAGGTAGAGGCAGTGGTGAGAGGCAGTGGTGGTGAGAGGCAGTGGTGGTGAGAGGCAGTGGAGGTAGAGGCAGTGGAGGTAGAGGCAGTGGTGGTAGAGGCAGTGGTGAGAGGCAGTGGTGGTAGAGGCAGTGGTGAGAGGCAGTGGAGGTGGAGGCAGTGGTGGTGAGAGGCAGTGGAGGTGGAGGCAGTGGTGAGAGGCAATGGTGGTGAGAGGCAGTGGAAGTGGAGGTGGAGGCAGTGGAGGTGGAGGCAGTGGAGGTAGAGGCAGTGGTGAGGCAGTGGGAGAGGCAGTGGTGGTAGAGGCAGTGGTGGTAGAGGCAGTGGTGAGAGGCAGTGGGTGAGAGGCAGTGGAGGTGAGAGGCAGTGGAGGTAGAGGCAGTGGTGGTAGAGGCAGTGGTGGTTGAGGCAGTGGTGGTAGAGGCAGTGGTAGTAGAGGCAGTGGTGAGTAAACAAGATTAAATGAAGGTTCGGGAGGGAGTTTTGTAAACAAGCCAGTTGTTGTTGTTACCAGCCTGACACGTACGAATTCTGTTCAATCCGTGAAGCTGACAATAATGCACTTAGCATTACAAACATCGTTTTCTCTTATACTAACACGTCTGAAGGAGGAAAGAATAGGAAGATGTTTTCACAGCTGTAGCAAGAATGCTTGCCACCACCATCCTTCCCAGCCACCACATTCGTAATGACATACATATTTTATTCATTCTAGAGTGTATATCAGGTTTTTATGTTATTTATATTGTTTATTATGTCATATTAGATGAATTGTGATAGATAAATAAGCTGTCGAGTTGATAATAGCTTCACAGTGAAGTACTATTTTGTCATGCCTCCTGACAGCAGGAACGGATTAATTGTATTTCCATTATTTCTTATGGGAAAAATTAAATCGCCACTCGAACATTTCGCGTTGAGAACTAGCTCCTGGAACGGATTAAATTCGAATAGCGGGGGTCCACTGTACTTGTTATTGTCAAACCAATCAAAATCATCTCTATTTCTGTAATATATCTTCCATTCTGTCAAATGAGAACAAGAAAACGAGAATACAACAATAAATACCATATGAAAATAGACTGCAAAGTCGCTGTTTTAAACCAAAAACAGTCATTTTTTTTTTTCTTCATTATGCACTGTGGTGCAGGAATTTTTTTATACTGCGCACACTGACCGCACAGACCCATTCTATCACATCTAGGCCTAACAGCCTGTTTCTCCTTGATTTGAGGGCGCTAGAATTTAAGCGTACTAGTACGTCAATAACCCCAGTGCGTAAGACGTACTAGTACGACCAAAACCCCGAAAGGGTTAATAACGTAGAAACATGACATATACTCTAGAATGAATAAAATATCATTACAAATGTGAGGACTGGTGTTGTGGTGTTTGTTGTTGGGTGTATAAGGGCCACTGAAAGATACGCCTTAAATAGTGATGGCCGCCAGACACACGGCGGTGTTGTCAGTCACCCTATATAACTCCAACGACATTGGAGGAGTTAAGTTTTGTGTTGTCATTTTTCTATCGCTTAATTGCTTAACTTACTTGCTACACTGTTAATGCTACACTTTATCGCTGGCTGGCACTATAGCCTTTATCAACTCCTGCTGTTTTAGTATCATAACATATCGTAGAATCACTGAATCACTTAAGAAGACATTCTCCCCTCTCAGCCCTTTACCAAAGGGCTGGCACTAGGAGCTTTCTTGGGGCCCATGGTGGCTTATTTAGCAGTTGCAAGCACTAAAAACAATGGAAAATGACAAAATGTGTGGTATGAATGCGTGGGTGGTGCTCACTCCCTGGTAAACAATGGCACACTGACTTTCAATGGAGTGTCAGGCCCGCTCAGGACACGTGTATGTGTCCGGGACGAATCACGAACTCCGAGCGGATCCATGAACACCGAACCAATATTTTTGAGGGGCTTGGATGTCTGATAGGCATGTGTGAGCATGTTAGTGAGTGAGTGAAAGGAAATGGCTTTTTTTTTTTTACTTGATATGGTGTTGGAGTGTGAACAAGGTAACAATTATGAAGGGATTCAGGGAAACAGGTTAGCCAGACTTGAGTGCTGGAGGTGGGAAGTACAGTGCCTGCACTTTGAAAGAGGGTGGGGATATTTGCAGTTTTGTAGTATCTGCACACCTCTGGCGAGAAAGTGATGGAGTGAGTGATGGTGAAAGTATTTCTCTTTTTTGGGTCACCCTACCTCATTGAGATATGGCCAGTTAGATGAAATAAAAAAGTGACAAAATAGCATCAAGGGTACTACTGGTGGCCAAAGCAGTGTGTTTTTTAGATTATAAGACTGTGAGATGTTGGGGTAATGGTTTATTGAAATTTTAGTTATGGAAGGGGCTAGTGGTTATGTACCTCCAATTAAAATGGGAGTTACCAGTGTGCCAATTTGTGATACTGTATCAGTACATTTGGAAAATTTGTCTAATACTTGATATGACATTTGCATGTAATTTTTTGCCGTAAAATAACACTATCTTTTGTTGCTGCAGGTTCTTATCAATTGCCGAAATAACAAAAAGTTGTTAGGAAGAGTCAAGGCATTTGACCGCCATTTCAACATGGTTCTGGAGCAAGTAACTGAGATCTGGATGGAACAGCCAAAGACAGCCAAGGGCCAAAAGAAGGCAAAGCCTGTTAACCGTGAAAGGTGAGCTTAATGATTTTGTATATTACACTAAGCTAATGTCTAAGCTCCTCAAGGAAAGTTTCTAGATGTCGGCAGTGGGGTTTTTGGTCTTAGGGAATTGGCCCTGCCTCTTGGATTGAACCTGAATGCCTTCTGTGTTTGATACTTTTCCCATGTTCCTTTTACAAATACAGACTGGCTCTTGATGATGATCATTATATACTAATGTAAGCAACTTTTTTTCCACAGGTATATCCAGAAGATGTTTCTACGAGGAGATTCTGTGATCATAGTTGTGAAGAATCCTTTAGGGAGCCAGCAGAGTGCATAATGCATTGTCAGTGTGTGTATGTGAGCTTGTTTAATCAATGCCGAATATTCAGTCACTGTGTAGTATTTTCTATGAATATTTTTCAGTTCTTAAATAATACTTTCAAACATTTTTAATCTATATTCATGAAGTCCTAATTTAAAGAACATTTAATTTTTTTTCAGTTATGATTTGTACTTTAACGTTTTTTGTAATAAATGTTGAAAAGTCTATTTTTAGTTTGTACTTTTTTTTTTTTTTTTTTTTTTTTTTTTTTACTTGAAAAGTCTGTAAGAGACTGTGAAATCATAAGGACATAGTTGGTAAGAGGTTGAGGTGTCTTGGGCAGCTATTCTTAGAAGGTAGGTTGAAACATCTGTAGATACCACAGACTGTATGATGGTTCTTAGTCACTTGGGTGGTTGAGGTTTTTCTGTTCACTTCCAAATTGTCATTGTTGGGTCTGATAGATTTCACTTTTTATAAATCCTTTATCACTGCCACCAGCATGGGAGTGGCTGCATTTCCTTATTGAATTAAGGTAATAAAGTGGGTTGCATTATGTTCCCTTTAAATATTTCCCATTTAGGGCTTCCCCAGGTGCTGTATGACCCTTCTTGGTCTAGTGCTTCCTTTGAGTAATAATCCAAGGAATTAAGAGTTACCCTCCACTTTGATCAAATCTATTTCCCAGGTGTTATAATTTGGTTTCAAAAGGTTTATCACTTCCCTCTTGAATATAATTTTAGAAGTTAGCTTTATGCTGGTGAAAGGCTCATGATCCAAGGAGGTTAAGTAATCTTTGAGATCAAACCTGAACCCTCAGTTTTTCCTGGCACTGCACTATTCATATGGACTTGTGCTTATCCGTGAATAATTTGATCCTAAAAAATTTTTTTCCTCTGTATAGATGGCTCTTTCAATTTTGAGTTCAGTTCCACTTACATCTGTCTCCTTTTTCTCAGATTTTTTTTATTTATTATTAACACATCAGCCGTTCCTCACCAAGGCAGGGTGGCCCAAAAAAGAAAAACTTTATCGTCATTCACTCCATCACTGTCTTGCCAGAGGCATGCTTACACTAGTCATAAAACTGTAAGCATGCCTCTGACAAGACTGATGGAGTGAATGATGAAAGTTTTTCTTTTTCGGGCAACCCTGCCTTGGTGGGAAACTGCCGATATGTTAATAATAAAAAAACAATAAAAAGATTTCTTGATGCTAATAAAGGGTCCCTTATCCTAGGAATTGGACTTCACATCCCTTTCCTTACAGGTTTAACTCTGGCCCCTTCTATGTCTGTAATATAATGACCTCTACTATTAACTACTGGAGTGGGGTAGTACTCTACAGTGGCTAGGACAAATTGAAGTGAAAATAATTTCCTAGTTGGGGTACTACTAATCACTACAGCTTGATTGGAACAGTGTTGGATTTGGAATCTTAGAAACCTCTAGATCATGGGGTTGAATCTCAGTGTTTCATTTATGTCATGATAGGTGTAAAACCAGAAATTACATAAAATCCCTAGTTGTTCACCAGTTATTACAGGTAATTTTTAAGACCAGTAGTTGCATGAAAAAAACTTGATTTGAGCCTCATGTTTTGTGCATTGTTACCCCTCATGAGGTGCCTTGCTACTGTTGAAGGGCTCTTCAATGGGTCAGTAAAAATGAGGTATGTTTTCCCTCCATCTCTGATGCTGGAGAAGGGCTCTTGGACTGAATCTGATTGTTTCCCATTCTCCCAGATGCTGTATGACTCCTATAGGTTTAGCTCTCCCTCTATGACTAATAGTGTGATGAGGGTTTTACTTCTGGGAAGGGGTCCTCTCTGGGAGGGGTGCCCTTCTTCCCATAGGGTACCTGCTGACTAAGAACCCAACATCTATCATCCCTTCAAGGCAGCCACACATGCCTCACTCTGGTACTTCATGGAAAAACTCCCAGCTTCATTGTGAGTACTGTCTGTCCACTATATCTTAATAAATTTTCCTATCAGAAGGAACGCAGAATTCACTTCTCACGTCTTTACCACTCCAACACTGTCTCCTTCCTGAAAGTTCATTCTTTCGCACTCATAAGCTGACAATCTTACTTATATTCTGACACGCATTCAGACTTGTACCCAGCACTGTATTACCCTTGTGGATTTAGCACTTTATGATTATAATAATAGACTTGTACTCACTTTCACACTTGTACTGACACACTCCTCTTCACTAGTATTCTTCTCTCTCATACCAGAAACTGTCTTAACAGCTCCTCATCTTCAATGAAATTTCTTTTACAAACTATAGCTAGTGTACTGTTATTACACATTCAAGGAAGTTAAGCTGCCTTGATGCTAGTGAGAGGCTCTTGATCCAGTGAAGTGAACCTAGCCTTCCACCTGATAGCCTCCCATTCCTTATTTACCATACGAACCCAATGAATTTAGTGCTTGCACATAATTACAACAGTAACGCAGATATTACCAAAGTCTTTCATTATTGTATATGTATACAAACAGCAGGATTCGAACTTACACACGCTGTATCGAAGTACAGTGGTACCCCGGTTTATGATGGTCTCCAAACTTGCCCTTTTATGTAAGTTTATTTTTTTAAATGCTTTTGTAAGTATTTTTGGGGTCTAAAAGGACTAGTCTATTTTACATTATTCCTTATGGGGATAAATTCTTTTGGTAATGGCACTTTAACAGCATTCTCGAACGAAAAAATATCGTAAACCGGGGTACCACTGTATATAGTAATTACACCACTCTGCCAAATCCCAGATAAGTATAGGCACCTAGCCATAGCTAGGCGGTCACTCAAACCCCAGGACACCAGGCCAGTGATATGTTATTTCATTATATCCTGCCACATGCAGTGAACATCGAAAGATTTTGAAATGCTTAACAATTAACAGTACTTTGATGCTGAGTGTGTAGGTTAGAATCCTACTGTGGACTGAGATAGCGCTGTATGACCCTAGTGGGTTTAGCGCTTGGTTTTGATTACAGTATACTAATAATAATGTGGACTGAAGGGTAATGTTTGCAAATAATTTCGCCCATTTGCAAATTGTTAATCATTTCAAAATCTCTCTTGATGTTCACTGCATGTAGCAGGATTTGATAAAATAACTTATCACTGGCCAGGTGTCAAGGGGTATGGAGTATGCCTGCCTAGCTTCAGCTAGGCGCCCATACTTATATGGGATCTGGCTGAGTGGCGTAAGCACTATGTACTTTGGTGCAGTGTGTAGGTTCAAATGCCTCTGTGGAATGAGAGAGAATGTTTGTAAATAATGTCATCCGTTTGTGAATTGTTAAGCATTCTACATGTATGTATTTTACAAACATTCGTCTCGAGTCGGAGGAGATTCGCATCTACAAACTTGGGCTGTATGACCCCTATGGTTTAGCGCTTCTTTTGATTATAATAATACAAACTTTGGGACAAGGTATGCATTGGTGTGGTGTGTATATAGTACTGTGTACTTTGTCCCAAAGTTCGTAGGCCTGAGATGCTATGTGGGTTTAGCGCTTAACTGATTATAATAATAATAATTAGGGCTGAGATAAATGGCTGTAAAATATTTTGCTTCTTCAGCAAAATAAGTCCTAAGATTGAGCGCTGGGCTTGTCAATCAGGACCACGGTTTGAGTGATGGTGAAAGTTTTTCTTTCTGTTTGGGTCACCCTGCCTCGATGGGAAACGGACGATGTGTTAAAAAATTATATATATATTCTTTTTTTTTTTTTTTTTTCAACAAATCGGCCGCTTCCCACCAAGGTGGGGTGGCCCAAAGAGAAAAACAAAAGTTTCTCTTTTTAACTTTAGTAATGTATACAGGAGAAGGGGTTACTAGCCCCTTGCTCCCGGCATTTTAGTCGACTCTTACGACACGCATGGCTTACGGAGGAAGAATTCTGTAGGTTGGTAGACAGCAACCACTCAGGGAGGTACTACCATCCTGCCAGGTGACTGTGAAACAGAAACCTGAAACTGTTTTACATGATGGTAGGATTGCTGGTGTCTTTTTTCTGTCTCATAAACATGCAAGATTTCAGGTACGTCTTGCTACTTCTACTTACACTTAGGTCACACTACGCAAACATGTACACGTTTATTGTATACACACTCATCTGAGTTTTCTTTGATTTTATCTTAATAGTTCTTGTTCTTATTGCTTTTCCCTTTCATATCCATGGGGAAGTGGAATAAGAATCTTTCCTCCGTAAGCCATGCGTGTTGTAAAAGTCAACTAAAATGCCGGGAACAATGGGCTAGTAACCCCTTTTCCTGTATAGCTTACTAAAAAGAAGAAGAAGAAAATCGTCAAAGTGGGATGTTTGAATGTGCGTGGATGATAAGAAAGATAAGAAAGAGATGATTGTAGATGTTATGAATGAAAAGAAGCTGGATGTCCTGGCTTTAAGTGAGACAAAGCTGAAGGGGGTAGGAGAGTTTCAGTGGGGAGAAATAAATGGGATTAGATCAGGGGTTTCAAATAGAGTTAGAGCTAAAGAAGGAGTGGCAATAATATTGAATAATCAGTTATGGCAGGTAAAGAAGGAATATAAATGTATAAATTCAAGGATTATATATATATATATTTTTTTTTTTTTTTTTTTTTTCAACAAGTCGGCCGTCTCCCACCGAGGCAGGGTGACCCAAAAGAAAGAAAATCCCCAAAAGAAAATACTTTCATCATCATTCAACACTTTCACCACACTCATACATAATCACTGT
>WNWK01018768.1:0-39201 GCA_009830355.1 Cherax destructor | reverse complement strand
GGATCAGGTGAAGATTTGTGGTGTGGTGTATATGAGGGATGCGAGGAGGCGGGGTGGTTAATTCGGAGGTGTAGTACAGAGGGTGTTGGGTAGATTAGATGGTTTGAGGCCATAAATCTCACGCACCAACGGGTAATAGTGGTTAACGTGTTGATATATAGTAAAATATGGCATGTGGCGGCATTGTACCCGTTGGTGCAGGGGGACGTTCAGAAGTTGTTGCGTAGGGTTTTTCATTTTATTTGGGGATCGGGTTGTGATTTTTTACGAAGGGGGGTGGTTACGCTCTCGTTATGCCAGGGAGGGCTAGGGTTGATTCCCTTGGAATGCAGATTGAAGAGTGTTTATGTGAAGCGGGGTTACCTGAGGGTGGTTGGAGATGGGGGAGGGACAGGCCTTCTGCATAAGGATATAAGGAGGTGGTGGGGAGGGCGGGATTTAAGGGAATGTGAGAACATGTTACGGGTCCTACTTATTGTTAGGGATCCATCACATATGAGGGTCAGGACTATTGAGAGGGCGGTGCGGTCTCAGGAGGTGGCAGGGGTGGAAGGAGTGTACCCTCTGTATGCTTGGAAGGATATTTGGGGGAGGTTAAGGAGATTGCGGCTTCGTCCATGTGTGCAGGAAGTATTTTTCCGGTTTCTTCATGGGATTTTACCGTTGGGGGTGGTTTTACGTAACAGAGGCCTTAGGGTGGATGGGGTGTGTCAAGCTTGTGGGGAGGATGAAACTGCGTTTCATAGTGTATATTTTTGTGAGCGTTTGGGGGTCGTGAGGGAATGGTTGGGGCGTGTGATTTGCTTAGTGGGGGTGGATTGTCGGTGTTGAGGGCACTTAGTTTGGATGTGGGAGGAGTGGGGTGGAGGTTCAGAGGGCAGTGGCGTATGTGATAGCAGATTTTGTTTTCATTTCATGGGCTATGAGGGATAAAGGGGTTAGTGAACAACGGATGGCACTGGCGGCAGGCTTTTATAGAACGAAGTGCCGAAATAGGGACCTCTATGGGGGGTGGGTGGGGGATTTTCCTGTGGGTTACAGGGATTTCACCATGGGGTCTTGTGGTCCTTGTGAGTGTCAGGGGTATCCGACGGGCTGGTCTCCCGTGGGGGTATTGTGAGGCATTGACTGTGGTTGTTGGAGCTCGTGTGATTGTGCGTGAGGGATCGAGGTTGGTTAGCTTAGGGGGGTATCACTGTTTTGTTGTATGTGTTTATATGCACGTAGTGTGTGGAAGGGCATTTATATTGTCCTGTTGGGGTTTTGATGTGTGGTTTAGTATTGATGTAACACTTGTGTCTTTTGTGACATGGCCGTGCTGGTCTCGAGACCCGTTGGGGTTCTCATAATGTATATAGTGTGATAGGGTGTGCACTCAGTGGTGTAGGTTTGTGTGAGCGCATTGTATATCTGCTCTTAGTTAGTGTGTGGTTGTGTTGAGTTGTATTTATATTGACTGTACAATGTATGTCTTGTACCCAGTATTTGGGATGATGGCTTAGACTTACGTTATCGCTTTATTGTATATTTTCTCTTGTATTTAAGAGTTATGTATATGTTATACTTGTGTTTTCAATAAAATAAAAAAATAAAAAAAAGTTGCATTTAGTTTGATCATCATCTGTGTGTCTCCCAAACTGCCTGAAGTACCTGTAGCCAAACCTAAGCCTGGCCACTACAACATCAGTCAGTCTGTTCACATTGCAAGTTGCTCCATAAACATGCCCATCTATGTTCATGTTATCATGAACACAGATAGGCACGTTCATAGAGATTAGATTTTGCCACTGAAGTGGCTAGTTTATTGTGCACCTGTTATGAGATTCACCCTCTCCCGACATTGTATATTTGAGCATATTCCAGTAGAATATGTCTCTTTATTGTTATTATGAATATAAGCGTTATATTGATAAATTTTATGTCCCCTGTATGTCTAGGTAGGGTTTTATGTGATGTAAGTTAACTACCCATCCGCTCGTTAACAGGTCAGGAATTCCCACTTATCACGTCATCGTACCCAATGATGTGGTCACCGGCTTCACCTCAGTCAGTCATCAGCGGGTCTTTCATAGAGGACAGTTCTCTCACCCCTGGTGTGGTGAGCTTACCCTCTGAGGCTCTCGAGGCACTTCAGTTCTCTCACCCTTGGTATGGTGAGCTTACCCTCTGAGGCCCTCAGAGGCTCTTCAGTTCTCTCTCACCCCTGGTGTGGTGAGCATACCATAGGAGACTCGCTTCTCTCATCCTTGGACTTTGGACGCCATCTCTAGGCCCTTATCGTAACAAGTAGGGGCCTGTCCGGATTTTGATCAAAGGAAACGGAGAAATCACTAGAACAGCAAGGATGGCTACTGATGTTTGGCTCTCACTTACCACTCACCCAGAAGACAAGCAACTACAGGATATAGGAATTGTCTCTTCCCCATTACTATTGGTATTGGCGACACCATTATGGGGCAGAGTGAAAAAAGTGATTTTGGACTTGTTCTTGGTAAGTGACTCCCTATACGGTTGGAGCTCTGGGGATTGATTTGTCTCCCTCTCTGTTGTTGGATATGCCTCGCAGTACCTGTAGGCCAGGGTCCTCCGCAGTACCTGTAGCCCAGGGTCCTGAGCATCCACACGACGGAGTAAGCACTATTGGTGTTTCGCCCCTATTGAGACCAAGAACCTTTTAGTCATTTTTGTGAGACTGAATAATTCGGAGTAATGAGAGAAACAAAACTTGTATTTGTTCAAGCTTTTATGGAAACAGTGTGTGGTATGAGGTTATCACCTCTGGTCCTCTGGAACCAGTGTTCAGCAGAGATGAGGAAAAGACTGTAAGAGCTACTCTTGGAGAGAAAAGTCACGGGTGACCTGTTAGTCACGGGTGATACTACAGAAAATTCTATAAAGGAATTTGCCTAAGGAAGTAGTAAAGGATGTCAAACTACTGTCACTTGAAGAGACATTAACAGTGCTCTTAACAGGATGTTTACGCCGGGAAGCGCTGTATAACCCTGTGGTTTAGCGCTTCCCTTTGATTATAATAATAATACGCCGGGAAGTCACTGTTTGAGTTTGACTTGTCAGAGGAACTTATGGCAAGCGACATGTGTTTTCTCGTATTGTTTTCCTCATGTGTGAGCCAGCGATTGTCTTCCTGTCTGTTACTGTCTGAGCCGTTGCTCCAGCAACTTGTGTTGTGACTCAGTTATGAGGACGCTTAGAGGAGCGGTTCGTCTGAACCTTAAGACATGCTTTGAAAAACGACGGTTTTCTCGTCACCTTGTCTCGTGCTGCTGCATTTTCTGAGTATCTCACTTGGAACTCCTTCGTCGCCTGGAAGAGGTCATTTTGGAGGTATTCATGTTCAGCAGACTGACATGAACGTAGAGACGCGACCGACACCTCAGGAAGAGCCAGATGCTCTTCGTATTTACTTCAAGACGTCGTTCGTGATGCCTGAGTATAGGTTTCACTTCCAGTATTAGTATTTTTGAAAGTTTCCTGACATACTAACCTCTATGCTAAGCTAGTCCCTGAGCAGAAGTTGGTATACTTCTGACACACTAGCCTCTATAGTACAAGCTAGTCCCTGAGCAGGAACCTGCCTACGCCTCCTGAGACACTAGCCTCTATGCTACAAGCTAGTCCCTGAACAGAAGTTGGTACACTTCTGACACTAGCCTCTATAGTACAAGCTAGTCCCTGAGCAGGAGTCAGCTTATACTTCGACACACTAGCCTCTATAGTACAAGCTAGTCCCTGAGCAGGAGTCAGCTTATACTTCTGACACACTAGCCTCTATATTACAAGCTAGTCCCTGAGCAAAAGTTGGTATACGTTTGACACACTAGCCCCTGTTTAATAAGCTAGTCCCTGAGCAGAAGTATACACCTCGTCTGACATACTAGCTTGACAAACTAGTCCCTGAGCAGACGTCTGCTTATGTTTGCACTAAACTGGTGAGCATTTTTGAAAAGAACCTGATTATCGGTTCTGCCAAGTATGTCTGGTGCGGATGACATTGGTGGAGCAGTGTCTGAGCAGGAATCGGCGCACTTCTGACATACTAGCCTGACAAACTAGTCCCTAAGCAGGGTCTGCTGGTACTTCCGCCAGATTGGTATATTGGCGAGTCTTTCTGAGCAGAAAATGGCTGTATGCTGCACGCGCGTAAAGGTTTCAGAATATTGAAGATACGAAGGTGAGGCGCGTATGTGTGCAAGGCAACGCTGCCCCCACCTGGGTTCATCTTCTATTAGTGCTTCGTCATCACCCTCGTCTGTCCATAGATGTAGTGGCGCAGTGTTCTTGGTTGCCACGCACACCACCCTTCAACAGTATCTGGCTCAGTTTGTGATCCGTTTGTATAAGGCTCCGACAGTTGATGGTTAACAGACTGTTCAAAACTTCCTGGCTGTCTCTCGCCGACTTCAGTCTTCACTGGTAAAGTGTTTTGACTGATCTAGTGTTATTTATATGTTCATTGTGTATCTACTAGTGTCACCTTTGAGTGTTCAGCAAACGGTTGCTAATTAGAAAATTATTATTGAAAAACTTCATGAGGTAATGTCTGAGGTGTCATCGCCTCATAACTTCTTTCCGGTCTTGGAGATAAGATAAGATTTCTTCGGATTTTTAACCCTGGAAGGTTAGCCACCAGGATAACCCAAGAAAGTCAGTGCGTCATCGAGGACTGTCTGTCTTATTTCCATTGGGGTTCTTAATCTTGTCCCCAGGATGCGACCCACACCAGTCGACTAACAACCCAGGTACCTATTTGCTGCTAGGTGAACATGACAATAGGTGTAAGAAAACACGTCGAAATGTTTCCACTCGCCGGGAATCGAACCTGGGCCTCCGTGTGTGAAGCGAGGCTCAAGCCACCAGGCCACCGCTACCGGACCCACTCACTTCTTCAGTGCTCTAGACGAAAGTGCTGGTATTGACTAGGCGACATTATTCGTCTATAAGGCTAGCAACACTTTCAACAATGGTAATCCTGAAACTGACGCTCAAGGCTTCTACCGTTCCTGCTACCTTCAGCTGGACGAGATGTGGTGAACATCACTGTCAGTGGTTAATGTTTCAACATTTTACATTTGTTCAAACTTACCATGATGTTGAGGCTTACTATATGAGCCAGTCACCAAACTTGACTAGGTAGGAGATGCGTCCTTGACTATATCTGTCTAATGTAGGTTAATATAGGACTCACTCCATGTTTGTGATAAAAAGTTGGAGATCTGTTTTGACAGTTATATGCCTGTACTAGTTGTACAAGAATAAATTTTGTATTCAACACTTAAGTGGGACCCATAACGTAATGGCTGACGCACTTTCGCGTCCTTGTGAGGTCCTTAAAGTATGTAAAATAAATTAACGAGTTCTTATTAAGCCAAATTTATATATGTTGAATATTCTTTAATGATGTTCTTTTATATTGGCAGTGTATATCCGGAAGTACTCTATTGTCTCAACGGACCTTGCGAAGGAGTGCAGAGCTGCGATGCTACAAATTGTATATTACGCAGCTGTCATCGCATCTTTGGTCGCTCCTCCACAAGCTCCGTGGACGATACTTCCTTATTATTAAAGTTCCTGGTGCGACCTGTGGTCGTGAGGGGGAGGTGTTACGAGATTCACCCTTACCCGACATTGTATATTTGAACATATTCCAGTAGAATGTCTCTGTTATTATGAATATAAGCGTTATATTGATAAATTTTGTCCCCTGTATGTCTAGGTAGGGTTTTATGTGATGTATAGTTAACTACCCATCCGCTCGTTAACAGGTCAGGAATTCCCACTTACCACGTCATCGTACCCAATGATGTGGTCACCGGCTTCACTTCAGTCAGTCATCAGCGGGTCTTTCTGAGAGGACAGTTCTCTCACCTTTGGTGTGGTGAGCTTACCCTCTGAGGCTCTCCGAGACTTCAGTTCTCTCTCCTTTGGGATGGTGAGCATACCCTCTGAGGCTCTCAGAGACTCTTCAGTTCTCTCACCTTTGGGATGGTGAGCATATCTTCAGAGGCTCTTATTTCCTCAAGTTCTATCTACAGAATAGACTTCGGAACTATGGATCACTAGCGAGTTGTGACTGTATGGAAACACTGATAGTGACCTTCAGTGTAGTGATTCTCTGCTTAAGTCTAGTGATAAACTCTAACTCGTTATTGACATTGTGAAGTGTTGTAATTCAGAGAAGTGTTTTATATATCCTCTTTACGTATTATATTAAGACGGTACAGACAAATGTAACTTGTGGTGCTTATATAGTATATGCTTAAATAAAATCTGGAAAACCTTTAAAGATCTCATTTCGCCTTGTACTTTGATAATTCCTACCACCTGCTGTACTGTTACGATAACCGCTAAACTAATTAGTGGTCTCAGGCCAGGATCGTAACAGCACCCCATATCCATCCTGTGGACGGTAGCGCAAGAGCATATGGATACACAAAGGCCTAGGAACGAGGCCCCAAAAGGGGTTAACAATTGCACATTTGGGTTTATATCTACAGTTCACTTATCTGTTACAAGCAAATTTAGGAAATTTGCTTAGTATAACTGGTATCTTATTTTCTTAATAAAATATCTTGACATGTCACATAGGTTATACTGTATCTCTGTATTCCTCAATAAGTGGACAATTAAGCACCTAGTGTTCAAGACAGGACCATATGCCTGAAAATAATTTTCATTTAGTTTGATCATCATCTTGTCTCCCAAAATGCCAGAAGTACTTGTGCCGCCCGCCGCCTGGCCACTACAACATCAGTCAGTCTGTTCACATTGCAAGTTGCTCCATAAACATATTGGGGTTATATTATCATAGTGGGTTAAAGATCTACCAGACTTCTAACTGCATTCCTATAGCAATCATTTTCATTATTTCCTTTTAATATTATTCCTAATGCTAGACAGATATACCAGTTATATTCTACCTTCTCCTTCTGGGGACTCTTTTTCAACATATAAACTTTATTTTGAAGGAGTAACCAATTTGATGGAATCCATAGCAATTGTACATTAATTCCTTTGTCCCGGGTTTTTTTGTATCTATACCTGGCTTCCCAAGAGCATGCTGAGTCATTATGAGTCAAGAGCCTTTAATGATGACATAGAATCAGTAAATAGTAAAGCTCAGTGTCAAGGTTAGCTTTTGTGCCATTAGGGTGCAAACAATTCAATTTGGAGTGTAGACGCCCCGTTGTTAATTTTATGCCTAGTTCAATAAACTTATTAGTTTTAACTAGGGGGGTAACCAGACGTCACCCCCCCAGAAGACCGTGTTTAGATCCACAGTGAATATAACTTGTAACTTATTACTCCAGCGGCGAGAAATTTTTTTGAGCAGTTTTTTAACAAGAATTTAAGGAAGGGTTACAAATGACTTTTGGGGGGGGTTGGGAGGATATTAAATGAAAAATCTTCCATGGGGGAGAAATGCTTTTGTTGCCTACCGTGATAAAATTTCATGCAGGTTGTAAAACTTAATAATTGATTTTTTCACAATCCATTTGATCTGTAGTATTTTTTTTCTAGACTTTTAGTAAATTCAGTGCCAGTGTCGGGTTCATTTCTTAACATTCTAATACCAAGTACGTACAGTGTTTAATCTCAACAATCCTCACGGGGATACTAGAAACCCCAACTCTTTTTATATTAAAAACCCTTTTGTGATTTGGGGACCCCAAGAAAAATTTCCAGCTTTTTTTGCATTAACCCCAAGGGTCGGAGAACTTTCAGCTAATATCAACATGGGAGCACAAATAAATTTAAAGGACCTAACATGCTATGACATCATTCTCACATTCTACATTAGCACCATAGTTGGGGTTGTAGCCAGCAAATTTAAGAGATTTAGCCTATCTTTCCTTTTTTATTTAGTTGTGGTATATGGTTTGTTGGGGACATCTCCCCAAAGATATCTTAAGTTTTGAACAATTTTTTCCCCCAAATAGATGGGTGGGGATAAGTTTGTTTGTTAATATCTTTTTTTTAAGGAAGAAAAGGGCAGTTACAAATTGTTTTAATTCATTAAGAATTTATATCTTTTATCCCCTTTTGTATGGATCATGATGTAAAGCAAGCTTATATATATGTTTGGGTGGGTGGTAGAAATTTGGGAGAGCATTAATCAAAATATTAAATAATGGGATTGAGAACCCCTCCCTAAAAAAATGGGAATATTTCTTTAACTGTTTCAAAGCCTTGGTAGAGGACAGAATCCATTTGACGGGTACCCCTTTCCAGCAGAGTGGCTCCAAATTTCATTTTGGCTAGTTTGTGTATAAGATCTGTTCGATATAAAATGCAGATTTTAGATAAAAAATGTGGTGAAACTAGTAGAAGTGTGTGAGGTGAGAAAGGTGGGAAAAACAGTTCTGACACTTTTCCTTTCATGAACCCATAGAGGAGGGGGAAAAAATGATTCTGTTACAGTTTTAAAAATGATTCTTTCAAAAATTTTACAAAAACAACTGTTAAGGAGATTCAAATGTATCAGGCTGGGGGCTTGGGATAGGCCAAAAAGAGACTATTTGTCCAGGAAGAGGAAGAGTCCCCCAATGAACTGGGATTATACAGTGTCAACAAAGGAATTTTAGGGATTTGTTTTGAGAAATATAGGTTATACCCTCCTCTCCAGGAGAATTGATCGACCTTTGTTAATGCCAAACTTTATACTTGGGGAAAAGGTCACCCCACAATATTTTCCTCATAAAAATTTAAACAGTTCCCAAAATTTCTTCGAAGCACCCCTAAATTTTTTCTAATTTAGTTTTTTTGCCCGGGGAATTTTTACCCTTTTTTGAGGTCGTTGCTTTTTTTAAGGGGAAAGGATGACAACATTCAGTCTTTTTTTCCCGGATTTTTTTTATACCTTTCCATGCTCTAGAAAACAAACAAAATTTATCAGATGTTATATACACAGACAAAGCCTTTGACAAGTGTGACCATGGTAATAGCACAAAATGCGTGATAAAATAAAAAAAGTTGGTAGATGGATCTATAATTTCCTAACAAGTGAACACAAAAAATAGTAGTCAACGATAAAGTCTGAGCGGGTTTCAGTGAAAATCGTTCCCCAAAAGGGCCCCGTACTGCTCCCATCATGTTCCTCATCCCCATATCGGACATAAAGGGGTATAAGCCAGTGCAGTGTCTTCCTTTTAGATAGTTTATTTGGACATGATTTGGGGGATGACACCCCCAAACTGCATGAGTGTCCACCGTTGAAGACACTGCAAGACTCCAAACAGACATCAACCAAATCTTTAAAAGGGCTGCAGAAAACAATATGAAGTTCAATGATGAAAATTTCAATTTCAGATATGGAAAACAAGAGGAAATTAAAATTCATGGATACAAACAAATTCCAACCACAAAATAGAGCGAAAAAACTAATGTCAAAGACCTGGGGTGCTGTCGGGATCTCACCTTCAAGGAACATAACACCAGCAATTGCATTCTAGAAAAAGAAGGATGGATAATGAGAACCTTCAAAACCAGGGGTGCCAAATCCATGTTGAACTTTTCAGGTCGCTTGTTCTATCTAGGCGAATATTGCTGCACACTAACCCACCTTTCAAGGCAGGGGGTTTCTGACCTTTGAAAAATTAGAGAACCTTCACCCGCATAACTGCGATAAACCACTCAATTACTGGGAATACATGGAAAATTCTCGAGGGATTAGTACCAAACTTGCACACGAAAATCACTTACGAAAGCAAAAGACTCGGCAGGCGATAACATCCCCCACGATGGAGTAGGTAACTAGCACGTTGAGGGACAACACAATAAGTGGAGCGGGCCCAAGATTGTTCAACTGCCTCCCAGCATACATCAGGGGGATTACCAACAAACCCCCTGGCTGTCTTCAAGCAGGCACTGACAGTAATGAAAGCCTGGTTGGATCAGGCTCTGGTCCAACATGAGGCCTGGTCACAGACTGGGCCGCGGGGCGTTGGACCCTGGAATTTCTCCAGGTAAACTCCAGGTAATACCTTTCCATGCCAGACTTAAAGGGGTAGACCTATTTAGTCCACTAACGAATTGTTCCCATTCCTGTTGCCTCCAAGTTCTTGCTTTCTATTTCTTGCATTTGTTAGTGCAACTTGGAACGTTCTGAGAAGGTCTGGGGTTCTACACTCACGGCATGCTTTACCAATCCTCCTAGCTGCATGTGTTAGATTGCGTAGCTGTGGGTCATTATAATATTTACATTGGTTTTTATTGTCATTTCTAGTGGAAGGTTTATGTTTTCTTTCTCCCACTTGATCTGTGAGTACAGTCTCAATAGTGGTAACTAGATAATCATTGAATTTTGTGTGCCAGTGGGCTCAGTAATCCTTATACCATTGATCCAAGTGGTTAATAAAGTTTGTGTTCTGGGTTAAGAATAAGTTTCCTCCTTCTGTATTTAGCTCCTTGGCTAAGTGGAGATATGATCAAGATTGACAGTTGTGAGTCTTGGAAGTGATCAGATAGAAGATCATCAACTATGACAGAGTCATGCATCGTATATGATGTATTAAATCAAGTGCACAGTTCTAGTATGCCTCCATATATGTGAGTGGCCTGTGTAGTGCCACATTGATAACATTAATATGCTCATTTAGAAATTTCACTAATAGTCTCCATTGGTGTTTGTTATAGACCCACCAATATTCTTATGTCTGGCACAGTTCCAAGTATGGCAGGTTCATCATTGATGCGATCTGGTAAAGCATCAGGTCGAAGCTGGTTTGCTAGACATAAAGATTAAAAATGTTTATGGAAAGTCGCCTGCGTATACTCTGACACCATGATACTGCATGTTTACTCGACTCTGCAAGGTAAGGAGTGAATGTGGCAGTTCTTTCCGACATACATCACACAACAGTTGGTTGGACCTTAAGCCATAAGCTGCATATCCAGACAACTTCAGGAGTGTACTCCTTCTTTCAGTTCACATTCCTGCAAACAGATGACATCAATATTCTTGCCGTACTAATATGATGTAAGTCAGCAAACGCTTCCCTAATGGTAAAGCAATGTTCCATGAAAACATTACAATCTATCCATTGTAGTGAGTTATTACAATCTCTTGTTCATAAGATGGTAAGACTATTGGTTTTGCCTAACAGTGTGCAGACACTTAAGAGCAAATAGCATAGTTTGTATGTGTTTATTCAGACCTTGTCTTTAAGCATTTTCGGCATTTTGGCAGCAAGTTCCAAACAGAAGTTTAGAAGCCAAGAGTCATTGGCTTCTTTCTTACAAATGGCTTGAAATTGGACCAAGATTGTTGATGCATGACATCATCAACGCACTCAGGATCATCATTTTGACTACATATATTTATTAAAACTTGTCAGCATCTGTTCAAGATGCTCAATTTTTCCTGCAAGTTTGTTATAATTTAAGGAAGGTCAGGTGAATCAAATGCCTCTCCAGAGTGGAAGGCTCTTCTGGAATTAGTTCTTTGTCTACCACCTATAACCTTTTAACAGGTACCTTGGTTAAATCATTGCTCTTTGTTGGTGCCTGTGACATAACTACCTCATCATTCATTGTGGGTGGGTCCTGTGCATCTGACTCATCTCCAGCTTCCAGGCGGGTTACATGTGTGGTGTCCGTCTGACTGTTGATGTGTGTATTGGGAGGAGGACATGTTTATCCCCAAATTCAGGTGGAGGTGATAGGTATGGGGTGGTGAACTATCAGTAGTTCCACATGTGCTAACAGGGTTGGCTAGCTCCTCCACAAGCCCGGCTGGTCAGGTACTGAATTGTGCTGGGAGGTAGCGAACAGTCTTGGGGCCAGGACACTATTGTGTTGTCTCCTCAGTATACTCGTGGCGCCCATGCTTTTCACTGGGAAAATGTTGCATCTCCTCGAGTCCCTTTGCTTTCATAGGGAGTGATTTTCGTGTGCAATAGTACTAACCTCCAGGATTTTCCAAGTGTGGTTATTATCATGTATCTTTCTCGCCTGCCTTCCAGGGAATAAAATCAAGGGAATTCAACTGTTCTCAGTAATTTAGGTGCTTTAACTGCACTTATGTGTGCTGTGAAAGTTCTTTTGTATTGTTCTCCAGGTCAGCAATTTCGCCACATTCTGATGGGGTAGTTAGTGTACAGCAGTATTCCAGCCCCAGAGAGAACAAGCAACTTGAAGAAAATCATCATGGGCTCTGGCATCCCTAGTTTTGAAGGTCTCTCATTATCCATCTATTACTAGCAGATGTAGATACATTGTTGTGGTCTTTGAAGGTGAGATTCTCTGACATTATCACCCCAGGTCCTTCACATTATTTTTGCTCTATTGTATGGTTAGAATTTGTTGTATACCCTGATACAGTTTTATTTTCCTCAAGTTTTCTTATCTGAGTAGTTGAAATTTCTCTTTCATTGAACTTCATATTGTTTTGAGTGGCCCATTTGAAGATTTGGCTGATGTCCGCTTGGAGTCTTGAGGTTTCTTCACGAGGTCACTGTCATAACAATTTGAGTGTCATCCACAAAGGAAGACACAGAGCTATGACTTACATCTCTGCCCTTTATGTCAGATATGAGGATGAGGAATAGGATGAGAGCGAGTACTGTGCCTTGTGGAACAGAGCTTTTCATCAGCGTCTCAGACTTTACTCTGTTTACTATTTCCTCTAGGAAGTTATATGATCTATCTACCAACTTTTCCTGTTATTTCTTCATCACGCATTTCAGTGCTATTACACCTTTTTTTGTTTAATACCTTTATTATGCACCCCATACCCATCCTGTGGGCGGTAGTCAAAGATTGCAGGTACATACGGTTCCAGGGAATGGACCCCAAAGTTTGATAGCTGAGCAAGTTACAAAGGTAATGAACTCAGGTAGATCTGGTCACAATCATGACAAGTTACAAAGGTATTTACAGATTACAGAGGTACATAATGGGTCCAGGGACTTTCACAAAGTCTGTGTATACTATATCCACATTTTGTTTATCCTCTACAGCATCCAGAACCTTGTCATAGTGGTTCAGTAGCTGGGACAGGCAGGAGCGACTGTTTAAACCCGTGTTCCCCTGTTGTGTAACTGATGGGTATCTAGGTGGTTATGATCTTGCATCTTAGAACCCTTTCAAAGATTTTTATGATGGGACGTTAGTGCTATCGTTCTGTAGTTCTTTGTACTGTTTTACTGCCACCTTTGTAGAGTGGGGCTATGTCTGTTGTTTTCAGTGAGAGAGGGATGACCACTGTGTCCATGCTCCTCTCCATAGAAGCCGGAAGGCATGTGACAGTGGCTTGCAGTTCTTGATGAACACGGAGTTCCATGAGTCCCTGGGCCTGGGGCAGAATGCATAGTAAAGTAAAGTAAAGTAAATTTTTATTTCATTGTAGATTGCAGATTACATAGGTACAGTAGTTACAATGTAGACGAGTGCAAGGAGAGCCAATTGACATGCCATGGCATTAGGGGCAGCTTAATCTAGTAACTTAAAGACTATGTACTTAATATTAGAGAAATTTATTGAGTTGATTTAGTTAAAATTGTTTTCCAAAATTACAATATAATAGTAAATTTTACTGTTTAAATTATTATATGATGATATTAGATTGTTACAGGTGTTTAGATTCTCGAATGGTAATATGGAATTGAGATTATCTTAAGGAAAATAACATTGAGCATTTTTGACATTAACTTATAATATGAGTATTTAGTTTTGATTGAGTAGGGGGTAACATAATAGTAACATATTATTAAAAATTGA
Organism: Cherax destructor; assembly: GCA_009830355.1. Classification (NCBI taxonomy): domain Eukaryota; kingdom Metazoa; phylum Arthropoda; class Malacostraca; order Decapoda; family Parastacidae; genus Cherax; species Cherax destructor. The sequence continues at coordinate 25,464 of WNWK01018768.1, read as the reverse complement.
GATTATCGTATAGGAAAGTAATAATGAGCATTTTTCAAAGTAGTTTATAGTATGATCATTTAGTTTTGGGTGAGTAGGTGGTTTTTGAGTTGAGTCTTAAATTGATTTTCAGACAAGATTATCTTAATATTTACTGGTAATGAATTCCAGGTTTTTGAGTTGAGTCTTAAATTGATTTTCAGACAAGATTATCTTAATATTTACTGGTAATGAATTCCAGATTCTGGGGACCTTTATGTGCATAGAATTTTTACATAGGTTGATATGAACATGGGGTATATCAAAAAGTGATCTGTGTCTTGTGTTGTGGTCATGGGTCCTATTAAAGTTGGTGAGGAGAATTTTGAGCAGAGGGTTTATTTTAGAGTGTAAAGTTTTATATATGTAGTAGGCACAAGAGTAAGTATGAATGTTCTTTACGGTGAGTAGTTTTAGACTTTTGAATATTGGTGGAGTATGCTGTCTAGAGTGGGAATTTGTTATCATTCTGACTGCAGCCTTTTGTTGTGTTATGAGTGGTCTAAGGTGATTTAATGTTGTTGATCCCCATGCACAGATTCCATAGGTGAAGAGGTGGGGCCAGGAGCTATGTCTCGACCCCTGCAACCACAAACACACACACACACACACAGGAACGTAGCACTAAACTACAGACCAGTGTCACTGACATGTATAGTATGCAAGGTCATGGAGAAGATAGTCAGGAGAAGAGTGGTTGAGCACCTAGAAAGGAATGAGCTTATCAACGATGGCCAACACGGTTTCAGGGACGGGAAATCCTGTGTCACAAACCTACTGGAGTTCTATGACAGGGTGACAGCAATAAGACAGGAGATAGAGGGGTGGGTAGATTGCATATTCTTGGATTGCAAGACTGCGTTTGACACAGTTCCACACAAGAGATTAGTGCAGAAGCTGGAGGACCAGGCAGGGGTAACAGGGAAGGCACTACATTGGATCAGGGAATACCTATCAGGAAGACAGCAGCGAGTCATGGTACGTGGCGAGGTGTCAGAGTGGGCGCCGGTGACGAGCGGGTTCCACAGGGTCAGTCCTGGGACCAGTGCTGTTTCTGGTATTTGTGAACGACATGACGGAAGGAATAGACTCCGAAGTGTCCCTGTTTGCAGATGATGTGAAGTTGATGAGACGAATTCAATCGGACGAGGACCAGGCAGAACTACAAAGGGATCTGGACAGGCTGCAAGCCTGGTCCAGCAACTGGCTCCTGGAGTTCAACCCCACCAAGTGCAAATTTATGAAAATTGGGGAAGGGCAAAGAAGACCGCAGACGGAGTTTTTATGTTGTTGATCCCCATGCACAGATTCCATAGGTGAAGAGGTGGGGCCAGGAGCTATGTCTCGACCCCTGCAACCACAAACACACACACACACACACAGGAACGTAGCACTAAACTACAGACCAGTGTCACTGACATGTATAGTATGCAAGGTCATGGAGAAGATAGTCAGGAGAAGAGTGGTTGAGCACCTAGAAAGGAATGAGCTTATCAACGATGGCCAACACGGTTTCAGGGACGGGAAATCCTGTGTCACAAACCTACTGGAGTTCTATGACAGGGTGACAGCAATAAGACAGGAGATAGAGGGGTGGGTAGATTGCATATTCTTGGATTGCAAGACTGCGTTTGACACAGTTCCACACAAGAGATTAGTGCAGAAGCTGGAGGACCAGGCAGGGGTAACAGGGAAGGCACTACATTGGATCAGGGAATACCTATCAGGAAGACAGCAGCGAGTCATGGTACGTGGCGAGGTGTCAGAGTGGGCGCCGGTGACGAGCGGGGTTCCACAGGGGTCAGTCCTGGGACCAGTGCTGTTTCTGGTATTTGTGAACGACATGACGGAAGGAATAGACTCCGAAGTGTCCCTGTTTGCAGATGATGTGAAGTTGATGAGACGAATTCAATCGGACGAGGACCAGGCAGAACTACAAAGGGATCTGGACAGGCTGCAAGCCTGGTCCAGCAACTGGCTCCTGGAGTTCAACCCCACCAAGTGCAAAGTTATGAAAATTGGGGAAGGGCAAAGAAGACCGCAGACGGAGTTTTTATGTTGTTGATCCCCATGCACAGATTCCATAGGTGAAGAGGTGGGGCCAGGAGCTATGTCTCGACCCCTGCAACCACAAACACACACACACACACACAGGAACGTAGCACTAAACTACAGACCAGTGTCACTGACATGTATAGTATGCAAGGTCATGGAGAAGATAGTCAGGAGAAGAGTGGTTGAGCACCTAGAAAGGAATGAGCTTATCAACGATGGCCAACACGGTTTCAGGGACGGGAAATCCTGTGTCACAAACCTACTGGAGTTCTATGACAGGGTGACAGCAATAAGACAGGAGATAGAGGGGTGGGTAGATTGCATATTCTTGGATTGCAAGACTGCGTTTGACACAGTTCCACACAAGAGATTAGTGCAGAAGCTGGAGGACCAGGCAGGGGTAACAGGGAAGGCACTACATTGGATCAGGGAATACCTATCAGGAAGACAGCAGCGAGTCATGGTACGTGGCGAGGTGTCAGAGTGGGCGCCGGTGACGAGCGGGGTTCCACAGGGGTCAGTCCTGGGACCAGTGCTGTTTCTGGTATTTGTGAACGACATGACGGAAGGAATAGACTCCGAAGTGTCCCTGTAAATCTGGACAGGCTGCAAGCCTGGTCCAGCAACTGGCTCCTGGAGTTCAACCCCACCAAGTGCAAAGTTATGAAGATTGGGGAAGGGCAAAGAAGACCGCAGACGGAGTACAGTCTAGGGGGCCAGAGAAAGCAAACCTCAGTCAAGGAAAAAGATCTTGGGGTGAGTATAACACCAGGAACATCTCCTGAGGCGCACATCAACCAAATAACTGCTGCAGCATATGGGCGTCTAGCAAACCTAAGAACAGCATTCCGACATCTTAATAAAAAATCGTTCAGGACCCTGTATACTGTGTACGTTAGGCCCATACTGGAGTATGCAGCACCAGTTTGGAACCCACACCTAGCCAAGCACGTGAAGAAGCTCGAGAAGGTGCAAAGGTTTGCAACAAGACTAGTTCCCGAGCTAAGGGGTATGTCCTACGAGGAGAGGTTAAGGGAAATCGACCTGACGACACTGGAGGACAGGAGAGGTAGGGGGGATATGATAACAACATATAAGATACTGAGAGGAATTGACAAAGTGGACAGAGACAGAATGTTCCAGAGATGGGACACAGCAACAAGGGGACACAGTTGGAAGCTGAAGACTCAGATGAATCACAAAGATGTTAGGAAGTATTTCTTCAGTCACAGAGTGATTGGGAAGTGGAATAGTTTAGGAAGCGATGTAGTCGAGGCAGGCTCAATACATAGCTTTAAGCAGAGGTATGATAAAGCTCATGACGCAGGGAGAGTGACCCAGTAGCGGTCAGTGAAGAGGTGGGGCCAGGAGCTATGAATCGACCCCTGCAACCAAAACTAGGTGAGTACAACTAGGTGAGTGAGTACACGAGCATTGAATTGGTTGTAATGGGCGCAACTTATCTTAGTGGGACTATTGCGCTCCCTGAATGGGGCCCAATGTATATAATGTACATTTGATGTACATAATCTTTCATATAATTTTATAATGATAATATTTTCAATATTAGCTAAATTGAAAATATCTTGCTTTATATTATTTTTGACTTAGCTATAATATTAGGTACGATGTAACATTTACACTGTGTTCCCTGTTTGAGAGAGTTGAGTGGCTGTCCGATATACACAGATTCACAGCCAGACTGATACACGATACAGAACTACACAACCAGACTGATACACGATACAGAACTACACAACCAGACTGATACACGATACAGAACTACACAACCAGACTGATACACGATACAGAACTACACAACCAGACTGATACACGATACAGAACTACACAACCAGACTGATACACGATACAGAACTACACAACCAGACTGATACACGATACAGAACTACACAACCAGACTGATACACGATACAGAACTACACAACCAGACTGATACACGATACAGAACTACACAACCAGACTGATACACGATACAGAACTACACAACCAGACTGATACACGATACAGAACTACACAACCAGACTGATACACGATACAGAACTACACAACCAGACTGATACACGATACAGAACTACACAACCAGACTGATACACGATACAGAACTACACAACCAGACTGATACACGAGATTCTGCTTCTGACTCTTGCCCAGGCAGGTCATAGCAGCTCTGACTCTTCCAGTCTCCCTACGATCCCCGTTGGGGAGGGGAACCTTTACCTGAACCACGATGGTTCACCAGTGAAGATCAAGGTTAAGGACTCTTTAACCACTGATGCTTTCAAGCTTGCCCTTGCAACTGCCCTTAAAAGCAGTTTGCTGTTGAAATTCTCGGGTATTACAACTCTTCACGAAGCCTTCCTTGTCACATTCATCAATGATGAGGAAGCAGAAAAAGTCCTTTCACCACCTGCTATCAAGACCCTTGATGATCAAGGCTTTGTTCTCTCAACATCACCATTTATGAGAGCATAACGATCTGTGTTTATGAAGTGACTTGATAAACTCATCACCTCCATGTCTACTGACGAAATCAAGCAATCAATTGAAGATCTCAACGATTGGGCTGAATTAGAAGGTGTAATCAAGATCCCCAATGCTTCATCAATACTAAAAATCACGTTTCTAGACGTGAACATGGCTACCCTGCTAGACATGTTTCTCTTATAGTCACTCTACCAACGAATGTCACGTGAAGAAAAAGAAGATATGTTCCACCTGTGGGTCTGAAGGTCACGACTTTCGTTCCCGCACCTCCACTACTGCTGCTACCTGCACCTCCACTACTGCTGCTACCTGCACCTCCACTACTGCTGCTACCTGCATCAACTGTAAGAGTGATCATCATACTCTGACAGCCAAATGTCCTGTTCGTAAGGAGATCCTTTCCAAGAAATTAAAGGAAGACCTTAAGAAAACACCAGGCAACTCTCCAACTTATGCTGCAATAACCAAACTTCCGTCTACAACCACCAAGATCCTGCAAGCCACTCAGCAGCCACCACCACCACCACCACCACCACCATCACCACCTACCTCTTCTCTACCTGAGGACATCTCCACGAAAATTTACTTCTGCATGATGTTTGCTCACATGAACAATGCAGCTCAACCAGGATCCTTGAACACATCTATAAACGAACTTCTTGCCCTCAACAATATGCCAACATTCAACTTCCCAACAAGTCCTCCTTCACCACCACCATCACTACCACCACCAACAAGTCCTCCTTCAACTGAGATTTTACAGATAATTCCAAAAGTCGTCAGCTTTGCTGCACCAGATGACTTGCAAGAATTGCTGATTGAAGACGACACTTGCCCTACTACAGCCTCCACCAATGAGAGCTCACCACCACCACTACCAAGAACCAATCAGCTGCCTGCCTGCCAGTCGAGACACAGCCACTCCCCACCAATGAGAAGTCCCCAACTGATACTGCCACGAACCAATCACCGACTTCCCCTTCCAACACTCCCAACACCTCTACTATGGAAACACCATGCTCCATACATGGTGTCAGGTTCTTCACCACTGCATCGATAAATGACAAAATGCCCACAATCTTCTCTACCAACTCCAACAGGGAACTGTCAAGTTCGGCTGTACTGATCAGATCATCAGAACAGATTCAATCCTCCACCACCTCGTTACCTGTAAAGACAACCCACTATTTGAGCTATTTCGCCTCCCAATAAGGAAATTCAACACATAGTGCAACGGAAAACTGATCAAGTAAACCCCTCACCAACACATCACTGAAGTTCGTTCCAGTGCCTGCATTGACCCTCCCTGCCTGCCTTGACCTTGCCTGCCTGCCTTCACCTTTCCTGCCTGCCTTGACCTTGCCTGCCTGCCTTGACCTTTTCTGCCTGCCTTGACCTTGCCTGTCTTCCTTGACCTTTCCTTCCTGCCTTGACCCTCCCTGCCTACCTTGACCTTTCCTGCCTGCCTTGACCTTGCCTGCCTGCCTTGACCTTTCCTGCCTGCCTTGACCTTGCCTGCCTGCCGCCGCCCTCATCTCACCTTCATAGATGCCATATCTCGCCGTTCCTGATTACTCGCCATCAACACCTGCAGTACTTCAGTACCACTTGCTCCACAGTGGTTGGGCCACTGATCTTTCCTACCCTCCACTTCTACACCATCCCATCCTTTTCCAGTATTTCTATCCTTCCCCTTCCTTCTTCCTTCCCCATCTCACCGATGCTTCGGTCATCAAGTCAAGAGTGGCTGTCTGCACTGGCAAACTATCTTGCTAACTATCTAGTTTGTGTCAGTCTGTACCTCACAGCGTCCTGGAGCAGCCATGGATGAATCATGTGATCGCGCCTGAGCTGGGACACTGTGCTCTCATGCTCACTCTCTTCTTTGCTGGTCACTGCTGGACCAACATAACCGCCCACAAGATGGGTATGGGGTGCATAATAAAGATATTAAACTAACTCTGGTTGTCAGTTCGTTATTTAGACTGTTTGGTAGAGTATGATTTCGGTGGTGCGACGAAACATACTTCTCGTAACTCTGTGTAACTCTGTTCACAGAGCATAGTTCAAACTTAGTGATTTTTTGACGTTTTACTGAGGTTGTGTGTCGTACTGACACTCTAAGTTAACCCAGGTCCTGAGCTATAAATTCTGAATTAATTTGTCTGGCATCTGCGCACTGTCGTAGTCGGGGATTTGGTTACACTGAACTTAGATTCAGTATTAAGGGAGTATTATGCCTTTTATGGAGGATCTGCTGATGGTCCCCAGTTAGGGTCGTTATTTTGTCTCCTTGTTCCTGATGCTGTGTTGCTGCTTGTATTATTGTTGTTTAGCGAATCATTCGTCGTACTGTTCAAGCAAGATGTTCTGATTGCCAGGTTGGTCAAGTCACTGTTTAAGACAAGTCGAGTCTTACTGAGACATAACTTGGAGCACATACACACATTCTCACACACAGGTTTGTATATACTATTAATATTTTTATAAATGATGACAACATACCAGACGGTACTTGAGAGCCATAAAAACATGAAATGTGCCTTCAAGTTGTTCGTTATGTCTCAATAAGACTCGACTCGACTTAAACAGTGACTAAAATTGGCAGGACATATAGAGACGTCTTAACATACAACCAAGACTATCTCTCTCATTCACATGTCCTCCCTTTGCACTACACACCAACTCAAACTTCAACCAAACCAAATGTATCCTCATATAACCTCTATCCACCAACACATAGTCGTCAGTCCTCCAAAACATCCACCTCTACAAAGATTTTGCCTGTGTACTAGCAGTCGAAATAGAGAAAGTACTCGACAAAATCCTAATTAACCTTATCACTTAGCATCTTCAGCATATACTGACAAACCTTCCCACCAAACCTATAGGTACTACAACTTCTCTACATCCCAACACACAAATAACTCAAAAGACAGACTAGCCACAATAATCATCCATTGCTCACACCCAACTCACAGTCGTGTGGAAAATTAACCCCCACTAGCACACTCCGTGGTGAGGCTGATAAATCAAGCTCTATCACCACAATACACAGACATGAGTCAGTCACTTGCATCATATCAGCAAACACAAAGTCACTACACCCAAACTACCGCTAACCTAATATGACCCCTCTAACCATAATGGTCTGGAACACCAAAAAAGCTTTATCAGCATTTTAAAAAATTACCCATGTTCGTCAACAAAAATATACTCTTCATAACCGAGTTATGGTAAACTTGATCAAATTAAAGGAAACAATCGTCAGGGCAACAAGCGGAGGCGATCCCGTCTCTTTTGGTATAATCTATTGTGGTGTGATCATAATTCTCTTGATGCCATTAAAAACCATAGGAGACGACCAAATTATAAATACTTAGTTCATAAGTTAGTCCATGATCATTAGTGTTAGAAAATTTGATATAAATGAATTTGTCCCCAAAATTATTGGGAGTGATGTGTCTGATGACCATAATAATATAAGACCAACCGCTTCGACCCCGAACACTGGAGGGGCCGGGGAAAAAGAAGACATAGCCATGTATCACATAGCCATGTATCACATAGCCATGTATCACATAGCCATGTATCACATAGCCATGTATCACATAGCCATGTATCACATAGCCATGTATCACATAGCCATGTTATTACAACCTCAGGTTCAATGGCCTGTTAACCTGAGTGTAAAGGGAGCTTGGAGCAAAGAAACACAGTAGAAGTTGATTTGATGATGGGGCCCCATCACCAAACCCTTAACGATGGTTCGCTGGTTGGAGGGGAGCCTATGTGGGTGTGTTTAACATGCTCCGAATAAAGGTTACATACTCTTTTCATGCAACACATGTATCACATAGCCATGTATCACATAGCCATGTATCACATAGCCATGTATCACATAGCCTTGTATCACATAGCCATGTATCACATAGTCATGTATCACATAGCCATGTATCACATATGCCATCAGGCAAATGCTTGATAGCGTTAGATACAAGGAATAATGGTAGTACGATAGTGGTTAACAACGAATTGAAAAATTTCTTGCTCAGTTTATTTACCAGGTCTTCAGAAGATAATGGAATTACAGTGAAGTAGTAGATGGAAATTGTAGTCATGTAGGATTGCTTGCGGATGGAAGAGTTGGAATAAGTTCTGATGTCTGTCGTTAAGGGGGATCTGGTGGCCTGGTGGCTAAAGTTCTCGCTTCACACGGCGAGGGCCTGGGTTCGATTCCCAGCCAGGGTAGAAACATTGGGCGTGTTTCTTTACACCTGTTGTCTATGTTCCCCATCAGTAAAATGGGTACCTGGATGTTAGTCGACTGGTGTGAGTCGCATCCTGGGACACTGACCTAATCTGCCCGAAATGCTCAGCATAACAAGGGACTTTCTATATAGTAGTATGTCACTGATGTCAGCTAGGCCTGTATATCATGTACATGTACTTGTAGTAAATAAAGATATTATTATTATTATTATTATTATTATTATTATTATTATTATTATTATTAAGAGAACCTGCGTTTATCTCCCTACTTTGCTACTCAGTTGTACGCACACAATATAGTATATACTGATATTAGTGGTGGGAATATACTGGTACTACAAAAACTACCTGTGGTGTTGTCCTTTGCCTTTAATACTCCTTGATTGCTCCTTTACTGGTAAGCTGTCTTACGATCAGGTACTACAGGTCTTCTGATTGTACCAGTGTTCGTAATATACAGCATCCTACCGAACTGACCGGCCTCATCTTAGCTAATATTGGCATGCGTGTGGTGCAGGCAGTGGAAGATCTGTCATAATCCGCGCAAAGAATAATAGGTGGGAAGCCCCACTGACCACTTACATATGGAGGGATTGAGCAAAACTTACGAGCCGTACAGAATAGTAGACACAGAAATATCTTTTTATTGAATATATACGGCTAATAAAATAAAATAGGTCTTCATGGAGAAACAGTGTTAGTCAACGTAGCCACAAGAGGAGATACATAGTGTACAAACTACCTCTCTCCGCGTTTTTGTGCATCAAACGCATGCATACCGCTACTAAGTGAATCCTGTCGAATCCTCTCATCACCGCTACAAATGAACCCCCTAGAATTATCTTCCACCTACAGAATGTCTCATCCCACCTACACATATTTCAAAATGGTGAAAATCAACTAGAAGTTCTGCCTATTTCACCCATAGAACAATGTTAACCCAAATTAATTAGCTCACCTTGACAATGACACTCCCAAAACAGCAACCAATAAAGCAAGAGTTTGGTTTTACTTCTACAATGCACAATCTCTCCAAGACACAAGTTTATATACTGATGGTTCACGAATTTTCAACAATAATATAACCTTCATGACATCTGCATTGTGGATTCCTCGCTTCCATCTTGAAATGGGATGGAAAGTACTCAAAGCTGACCCCATGTGATTTATCTGGCCCTCATATTAATTTAACAAGTTGCAGGTTGGCAATTATACAATTTGTAGCAAATCGGAAACTGCTATCTAGGCTCTTAAATATAATTCCAAAATCTGTTTCAAAACCTGCAAAAAACTTGTATATCCCTGCATTAACCTCCAACACTAACACCATTCTCACTGATATATATATATATATATATAATCCTCCCTCTGTGTTCTCGTCCCCCCATGCGGGCCGCCAGCTTCTTTGTAGTGCTCATTTCCTAGAATATGACTGTCTCCACTACTACTACTACCACTTCCACTACTACCTCCATTATTACCCCACTCTCTTGTACCCTCCTCCTGTCTGCCTGCCTATATATACTCCTTCCACCTGTTCTGTGTGTTAGTGTGACTTTGTAAATGGTCCAAGTCGGGCCGAAACGTCGTCGTAAGCTCCTCTCTTTTTATATGTGCGGGTTGTGTGTGTATATATCATTTCAGTGGGTACCCGCACTCTGCTGAGCCACACACACTGAGGTAGATAATGAGCCAGCCAAGACTATGCACAATTTAGCATTCACGACACCACTGCCAGCTTCGTCTTACACGTAAGATGTGAAAACTATCATTACAAAGTATTTCACTGAAAAATGGAAAATGTCGGGCTTGTGAATACACTTTGAAAGTGTTAAAAAGAGTTAGGAAGTGTGTCAACAAATTAGTCTAGAAGAGTAGACAATCAGTGCCAGATTAAGGCTGAGAAACAGTAAGCCAGCTGTTATTAAATCACAGGGCAAAAATTATCTTTAAACCTGACCTGACCACTGAAAATATTTTGGAAAGTCGGATCTTCCCACTACACATAATGCAGAATATAATTATATCATCATCCCAATTCCTATGTACAACCAACAAATTGGGCGATATCTATCATCAGTAATACAGTATTTACATTCAGCAGAGGCAACAGGAGAACTATTACGTTGCTTACCCACATGGAAATTGACAACAACAGACATCACTGAATCAACACAACTCAATATTACTAGAAGCCAAGAATGCTTGACCCTCGCTGCCGCAAATAGGCGAGTACTGAATCTTACGAAGAATGTGATAACATGAGGGTAGAATAAAAGAGAGTCAACTGCAGAATATATCGCGCCTTACAAGACTCTTAAAATTAATATATATAAGAGTAGTACTTCCTCCATTAGTACAAGCCAGCGATACCATAGACAATTACATTGATAAATGACTATTCTAATTCAACTTGCAAGACCTTGACATTAGTAACTATAATGAATCATATAATACCAGGAATGCAACGCAGCACTTCTGATGTTAGTAATCTAACAATGACCATTGTTGAAGTGAGTAATGTAACACTGACAGTTGTTGAAGTGAGTAATGTAACACTGACAGTTGTTGAAGTGAGTAATGTAACACTGGCAGTTGTTGAAGTGAGTAATGTAACACTGACAGTTGTTGAAGTGAGTAATGTAACACTGACAGTTGTTGAAGTGAGTAATGCAACACTGACAGTTGTTGAAGTGAGTAATGTAACACTGACAGTTGTTGAAGTGAGTAATGTAACACTGACAGTCTCTTGCAATATATGATGTCAGTGTTGATGTCAACTGCTGTGTCAGTTCTGTAACAGTGACCGTTGCTGAAAAGATAATGTCTGCTGCTGATACCGGAAATAAAAGAGTGACAAGTGCTGACATCTGTTATGTAACACTGACCACAGCTGTCAAGGGAAAGGTAACTCTGGTAACTGATGAATTCAATAAGAGCTCACTGAAAACTGATACCAGTAATGTAGCACTGACTACTGCTGTCTTTGTGGTATTGACTGATACCAGTAATGTAGCACTGACTACTGCTGTATTTTGTGATAGTAAGTGATACCAGTAAATAGTAAGTAAGTTTATTAAGGTATTCACAAATACAGTTACATAGATTATCCTACATAGCAGCATATGTGTAGAAAGCCTAGGATAACCCCAAAAAAAGTCAAAGTGACATATTTCCATTGAGGTCCTTTAAACTCATCGCTGTGGACAAGATAATAATAAATGATAACACAAACAATTTGGGTGTTTGCTCACCTTGCCTGAAGTGATCCAGTGATGAACGGCATCCACCTCCCGCTGAAGAATGGGGGAGTCTGCATCCCTGACGATGTAGCGCTCCACTAGAGGGTCACCTACTACACAGAATCTCCAGCTGGTACCGGAAGACTGCCGTAAGTCACCTACACCTGCAATAATAATAATAATAATATCTTTATTTACTACAAGTACATGTACAAGGTATACAGGCCTAGCTGACATCAGTGACATACTACTATATAGAAAGTCCCTTGTTATGCTGAGCATTTCGGGCAGATTAGGTCAGTGTCCTAGGATGCGACTCACACCAGTCGACTAACACCCAGGTACCCATTTTACTGATGGGGAACATAGACAACAGGTGTAAAGAAACACGCCTAATGTTTCTGCCCTGGCTGGGAATCGAACCCCGGCCCTCGCCGTGTGAAGCGAGAGCATCTTCCACTTTTTTCGACAAGTGCTGCAACCTGTCTTGGTTTCTTAATTCTTTGACAGTCGGACACTCAAGCTACAATTTTTTTTTTTTTATTTATTTAAAACCTTATGTACATAACCATATGACTGCAAGAACAAAAACCGTTCTGCATCATTCGACATTACATAGTACAGAACAGTTTATCACTTACAATAAGGAAAAAAAACCTTATCGACCAAAAGTAACAATACATAACATTGCCACAACATACACTAAAACATGCCAAAACAACAAAATAATTTCAAAGAAAACTAAGCATACCAAAGTTATCAAAAACATACAATCATGACATATGCATCACAGTATAAAATCCCCTACCTACTTCTTCAGCTTATTTGCAACCATCCTACCAAAATTATATGAAAGGTAAAGACCCTCCCACTGTCAAACACCACTGACAGTGACAGTGTTTCCTACAAAACTACTTCTGACTCAAAATTTACAAAAATTATGTCTCATAAAAGACGAAAATATGGAAAACATTGTCAAATATTCGCAAAAAAAAACATGATAAATCACTTAACCCAACCTAGCTAAACATTGAAAAAAAAACTAAACCTAAGCAAAAAATGATATCAATATTGCATTACATTTTCATAACTCATTAACATTAGGTGATAAATAAAGTATTCATGACTCATAGTACTATAAGCTTTAAAAAAAAAACAATCCTAATCCATTAATATCCAAAAACATGATCCTATCACCTACACAACCCTACATATACTATAAGTACTATCGTGTCCTACACCTAAAAACACACTGTACAAAAATTCCATAAGAGACAGATATCTCGTTACAAACATAGGATAACACAGCAGAGTGGCCAAAAGGCACTACCAAAATCACCACAATACTCGAACAGAAAAACTAAACATAGAACAACAAATGATAACATGAATACATCCTTGAAATGATACACGAACAAAAAAGTAATAACCGAAAATTTTTACAAAACTTCAGCAGTATCCTGCATCACCACACACTTAAGGAATAATTAATACATCAAAAATTACACCCCAAACAAACAGGTGGACATATCCATATATACATGAAAAACATACCAAAATATCATACCATATATTCTACTTAATATAACAAAATATAACAGAAAACTCCACCTGCAACCATTAACATTTTGTCCAGACAAACAATACAATAACAGCCTCATACCCTTGATAGGCACCTCACATTTCACTGTAATGGACAAAATAACTACATCTTTTACTATAACACTTTCATCTGCTTCACTGACAAAACTAAAAATTACGAAACCTCTGCACCTCACCACTGAAACGCAGCCACAAAGGAAAATAAAAAAACCGCTGCCCCGTCTACAGGGCACCTACAAACATACCCCCCCATCCTATTAACCCTAAGCTCCACAGCTAACTACTAAAAATAAAAACTCCTAACCTGAAACTTTACGCTCCACTCACTTTCCTACCATTCCCCACCCCTACCCACCCACTCTTTCACTCGCCCCCTCTCAAACTTAATAAACTTCCCACCGTCATATTCCTGTAAACTTCAGGAAAACACGTGACCCACTTCCTACCATAAATCTCCCTATTCCTCACTTTTGTTCTTACAAACCCCGCCGCTAACGCCTTAATTAAAACAGCCCTTTCCACATCCCTCATCATCCAAGTCTTATAAATGTAATCCAGCATTATATAGGTTATACCCCTACGTACGCCTTCCGGGAGATTACCCAGCTCCAAACTTAGGGCTTTTAAAACCGACACTTTTCCCCCTCCTACCCAACCTAATACCCTATCCATCCATACTCTGACTAAACCCAAACTTTCACAGAAATATACTGCATGAAATGCTGTCTCCCACTCCCCACACTTAAGACATTCCCCATCCTTGACTAACCCCATCACATATAAAAGACTCCTCGACGCCAGTACACCATGCAAAAACCTGTAGCCCACTTCTCTAACCCTCGGTGCCACCCTAACTTTCCTCAACCATTCCCAAATGCTCTTCCACTCATACTTTGGATACATAGCTTCCCCTTGTATCACTACCTCCCTTCCTCCAATCACATCCAACCTACGCAATTTTATACTTTCAGGTTCCCTAGCCACTAACAAAAACCGAAGGATACTCTCACATTCTATTAATTCTTTACCCCCCCCACCACTTCCGCACCTCTTTCATCACTCCCCTATTTTCCTACCCCTGTCCCTCCCATCAATAAAAATTCCTGCTTCAAAAACACACTCCTCAATCTTCTCCTCAAAGGCACCAACGAGTTTCTACCACTGCCTTACTGAGCCAATGCCTTCCCCTCGCCCATACGAATTGCATAACACCCTTTTCCAGCCTACAAATATCCTTCTCCAAAAGGGGAAAACCCCCCGCCCTGAACCAAAGTTTGCTATATAATAAAACATTAACCACTATCACTCTTTGTAAAAGAGTGATCTCTCTGGCACTCCAACCTCTCATCCGAGCCAAAGCACCGTTCACCACCTCCCCTGAATTCACCTCCCTAACCCTCTCTAAATCGTTACTGAACACTATCCCACACACCTTCAATTGATTCACACACTTCCATCCATCCCGTTCCCCTAACGGGCCCCCTACCCATCTTCCCACCTCCAACAATAACGATTTGCTTCTATTCACCCTCATACCCGTTAGTAAACCGAACCTACCAACCACCTCACTTATCCACCTCAAACCTCCTTCTGTATGTATTAAAAGAGTTGTATCATCTACATATCCAATAATGTCTGTACATTTGGTCTCTGTCTTTCCCTGTGTCCCTTCACCACCCTCAACCAACCTAAAAAAGGGGTCCTGCAGAATAGCAAATAATATCTGTGATAGTGGGCAACCTTGCCTAATACCCTTCCCCATATTCACAGCCCACCCCAATTTACCATTTACCTGAATCCTAAAAACTGCCTCCTCATACAATTGCCTCACCCATCCTACTACCTCCTCTCCAAATCCCATGCGCCTCATAATTTCCATTAAAACCCTCCTATTAACCCTATCATATGCAGTGGCCCAATCTATCCCCAGCACCCCACCCTCCTGACAACTTTCTATAAACCCCTTGATTCTCCTATGTCCCCTACGCATGCTCCTTCCCGGGATACCATATTGCCCTTCATGCAACCAAGATCCCACTCCCCTTTTCAACCTATTCGCCAGTATTTTTGCGTATATCTTGTAGTCCGTACTCATTAATACAATTACCCTAAAATCTTTAAAGCTTCTCGCACCATCCTTCTTGGGCACTAACACTACCACTCCAGTACGAACTAAATCCTCCATAACCCCCCCTCCCTTAATATCATTAAATACCTTAACCAGCACCTCTCTCAATACATCCCAAAATCTAACATACAATTCCCCAGGAAGACCATCCAACCCCAGCGTTTTCCCCATCCATAAACTTTTAACTGCATTCCACACTTCCTCCTCAGTGATGTTACCTTCTAGCTCCCTCCTCTCCTCTCTGCTCACTCTCTCATCAATACTTCCCAGAAATCCCCTATCATCCCTTGACACCCCCACCTCCTCCTCAAATTTTCTTGCAAACCATGCTTCCCCATACCTGCCTATTGCCTCAGTTGTGTTCAGGACTAGCCCCTCCGCAAAACCCCCATCGCATCCTCCACTACAATCGCACCTATCGTCATCACTTCCCTCCTTCTCCTAAAGTTTCTCAAAACCACATCCGACACCCTATCTCCCCATAGAACCTCATCCATACCACTCCTCAACCGTAAAGCTTGAAACCTATCATTTTGTATGTCACTCAACTCCATACACACCCTTTCCCTTTCCACTTCATGAACCCCCCCTCCCTATTCGGCCACTGTCCTTCAATAAACCCTCCAAATACCTCTGATACCCATACCTATACCTAACATCCTCTCTACAAACATTCACGAAAAAATCCTTTATTGCAGGCTTACCCCTATCGTTCCACCACTTTGCCACCCCTCCCACCCCCCTACCCCCCTTCCACAACCCTCCCCACCACTCCCCAAAATCCACCTCACCACCCAACCTACCCAAAATACTAACATTCAACTTCCAGTAACTTGCATACACCCTCACCGCACCCTCTATTACAACCTCAGGTTCAATGGCCTGTTAACCTGAGTGTAAAGGGAGCTTGGAGCAAAGAAACACAGTAGAAGATGTATTGAAATTGTATTTCTTTCAAAAATCAGCTAGATTAATTCCAAACTTTTATCTTTTCCTTCACCAAGTAATTGTGATTATATAAGACTTTTGTCTTTTCCTTCACCAAGTATAACAAAGTGCTATTTACACATATGTACACTATATACAAAGGA
The DNA here is from genome assembly GCA_009830355.1 of Cherax destructor. NCBI lineage: Eukaryota > Metazoa > Arthropoda > Malacostraca > Decapoda > Parastacidae > Cherax > Cherax destructor. The sequence continues at coordinate 8,551 of WNWK01018768.1, read as the reverse complement.
GTAGTGTTTAGTGCACGCCACAGATGTCTAGGCTAAGCAGCAGCCAAAAGACAGACAACTTTCCACAACCAGCTCTATGCAGGAATTCCCAAATGGCCTCCTAAAGAAGAATTATGGGCTATATTTAGTATCTGAGACCTAAACTTTCTGGGAACCACTAACTTATCTGTTTGTTGTTTTCCCTCCACCTCCTTACCAGTTTCAGTGCAGACTAAGTAATTATTTTTTAAGAGATATTTGACCGGGTGACCCGAAGTGGATTTACCCATAGCTGCCTCAAAAGCAGAGTTTAGTGAGGAGTTGTCTGTCTTTTGGCTGCTGCTTAGCCTAGACAACTGTGGCGTGCACTAAACACTACTCCTTTGTATATAGTGTACATATGTGTAAATAGTACTTTGTTATACTTGGTGAAGGAAAAGACAACAGTCTTATATAATCACAATTACTTGGTGAAGGAAAAGATAAAAGTTTGGAATTAATCTAGCTGTGAAAGAATAATTTCAATACATCTTCTACTGTGTTTCTTTGCTCAAGCTCCCTTACACTCAGGTTAACAGGCCATTGAACCTGAGGTTGTAATATGGGTAGCCTGTCTCGGAGCTGAATTTGGAGACTTAGAGCAGGAGTTGAGCCTAGAGTTGAAGTTCGCGCAGGAGCTAGTCTTGTATCTAGATAGCTTGCTATCTGGCATTGCTTACGCTTTGCCAACGCTTCACGAATTTTGTGTCTCATTTTTGCATTCGCTTCGCTATTGTCAGCCTGCTATTGTGAGTATTCTGAAATTTGGTTTGTTATTGTGTATCAGCCTTGCTATTGTGTGTGTGCATATTGGCTTTGCTATTGCGTGTCAGTTCTGCTTTCGTATGAGTATACTGCAATTCGTACCGTGCATAGCGTGTTAAAGTTGGGGTTAATGCCACCTATTCGAGTCAGACGGTTAGTGTCTGAGTTAACTCTGCTAAAGTTGCCCAAACTATCTCTACAGCGTTGTTGGCGTATCGCTCGTTCTATTGGTGTTGAATACCAGCGTACCCTTACTGCTGCTCAGCTGCGTGATATTATAAGGAGTAAAATACAAACTGAAACTATGGCATATCAGTCTAGTGTTTCTCCCTCTACAGGAGCGGTTAATCGTAGGTCACCATTGAGGTTTCTACAAAATGGGAGAGACAAAACTCCTGAGCAAAACCAGCAAGTCACAGGTGTGGGGTTATCGACAGGTGAGTCTGGTTCACTGGCGCTTGAACTAGCCAGACTCAATCTTGAACAAACTAAAGAACAGCGTGCATTTGCTAAGGAGAAGTTTGATAGAGAGAAGGAGAGGAGACAATTCCATCAGACTGTAGATGACTTCAATTTACAAAGGGCAGTACAGTTTGTTCCTCGTTTTGTTGAAGCAGAGCCTGAACAGTTTTTCGAAGCATTTGAAAACCAGGCTCGAGCTTTAGGGTGGCCTGAGGTTCATTGGGCGTCACTGGTGCATACTGCGTTGTTTGGTAAGGCACAAGAATTTACTTCTAGCCTGGGAAATGCTGATTTTGGAAACTATCGCATTGTGAAAACCACTGTTCTTGGGGCTTATCAATGTATTCCTGCCAAGTATAGGAAAGAATTCAAACTCGGCAGAAGGCAGTTGGGTCAGTCTGCTGTTGACTTTGTCAGACAGCAGCCCAGGGCTTTTACAAAGTGGTACAAGGCAAGTGGTGTCGCTGATTTTGAAAATTTGAAGCAGCTCATCTTGGTGGACAACCTACTGGAGTCTGTTAGTCCAGAGGTTCGAGTGTTCTACAAGATCATTCCTTGCCTATGGCATTGGAAGCAGCCAGGTTGGCTGATACTTTTGAAACTAACCGCTCCTTGTCCGAGCGGTCTTATCTCTTTCCTCAACAGCCAGGTATGAGCAGAGATCGTCAAAGAAAAGTTCCTGAGTGGAGAACTAAATGTCAAGATGAAGGTGAATCTCGTCAGCAGTCAACTAAAACACCTGGTGAGCAGCGTTACTTCACTCCTGGTCAACCCGGTGAGCAACATCAAACAACTCAACGGGATTCGAAGCGGCAGTATCCAGAGTGGCGTAAGCCACAAAATCAACGAGGTGCCAAAGTTAAAGCTGAGATGGTATGTTATAACTGTGGCAAGCCTGGCCACATCAGACCCAATTGTCCAAGTAAACCCCAACCATTTGGGAAAATCTCTAATATCCCTAATAATATGTCCCAGGAAGAAGTAGAAAGGGGATGGCCCTTAATATAGCTCTTGTTACATATCCCTTCAGGAACATTCAGAGAAAAGGAAGTTAAAACCTTTAGGGATACTGGAGCATATTGCTCACTTATAAGAGAGGAGTACTACCCTTTCTGATCAAACCTCTTTGCAATCCTCAGTTCTGTTAGAAGCTTTTGGAGGAGCAATATTTTCTGTCCCTTTACATCAAATCTATGTGCAGAGTAAATACTACACTGGGTATTTGACTGTTGGTGTCTCGGAGGATTTCCTATGAAGGATGCAATGCTATTACTGGGTAATAACATTGAGTCTACTAAATGTATAGAACCCATAATGGTTAATTCTTCCCCGATGTTGGCCATAACTCGGGCACAATCCAAAGTGATGTCTGATAAGAATGTTAACTCGTCCTTGGACGACTCTGATCTCGGACTAACCAATTTGTTTTGCGAGGAAAACTGGCCAGAGCCTCGTAAATTTAGTGAACAGCCCCAGATCAAGCCTTCCTATTCCAGGGTTGCAGGATTGCCAGATGTCACTGTTTCCATGCCTGAGGGACTGTCCTTTCGGGAGGAACAACGGAAAGACTCCTCACTAAACTCTGCTTTTGAGGCAGCTATGGGTAAATCCACTTTGGGTCACCCGGTCAAATATCTCTTAAAAAATAATTACTTAGTCTGCACTGAAACTGGTAAGGAGGTGGAGGGAAAACAACAAACAGATAAGTTAGTGGTTCCCAGAAAGTTTAGGTCTCAGATACTAAATATAGCCCATAATTCTTCTTTAGGAGGCCATTTGGGAATTCCTGCATAGAGCTGGTTGTGGAAAGTTGTCTGTCTTTTGGCTGCTGCTTAGCCTAGACATCTGTGGCGTGCACTAAACACTACTCCTTTGTATATAGTGTACATATGTGTAAATAGCACTTTGTTATACTTGGTGAAGGAAAAGACAAAAGTCTTATATAATCACAATTACTTGGTGAAGGAAAAGATAAAAGTTTGGAATTAATCTAGCTGATTTTTGAAAGAAATACAATTTCAATACATCTTCTACTGTGTTTCTTTGCTCCAAGCTCCCTTTACACTCAGGTTAACAGGCCATTGAACCTGAGGTTGTAATACCCTCCCATCCTAGTTGTGCAATCACTCCCTTGTGATCCGAAAAACCAGCATCCACACACTCCACCTTCTCCACCTCAACAACCTTTGATACATAAATCCTATCCAACCGTGCCGCAAGTGCACCTCTACTATATGTATATTCTACAAATTCGCTACCACAACCTACCACATCCACTACTCCTACCGCACACAACACCTCCCTGAGTATTTTTAAAATCGTTGCTGTACCTCTAGGCTCTACGTCCCTCACCCTTATAACACTATTCCAGTCACCCCCCAGAATGGCTACTTGAGGTAAACCCCGGAAGGCATAAATCAATTCAGACCTGACAAAATCAGACTTCTCTTTTAAGCAGGCTCCAGCTGGCATGTAAACCCCAACAAAACTAACTTGAACTGTTCCCCACCTCCCATCCACCCGTACCACCCTCCCCCTCCCCCCTCCTCCCAAGAAACTAACTCGAAAGGACTACCCTCCCTAATACCCACTCCTGCCCCCCTTTTAAACAGGAAGTCCGACCCACAAACAACCTATATCCTTTCAATACCAAGTCCTCTCCACCCCTAAAATTATGTTCTTGAAAAAAAACCACGTCTATCCTATGTCTACCTAGCATCACCTCAACCCATCTTCTCTTGACCTCCTGTCGGAGGCCATTCATGTTCATTGTTAGACACCTGAAACTAAAGGCATCGGTTTCCCCTTCCTCTGTAGCTGCGTTTCCTCATTCTTTCCATTCCTCACTGCTGAAATGCCACTCTTCTTCCTAACTCCAGGTGCAGGTTGCACACTGCAACTATTGCGATCCCTAACCCCTCCCCCTTACCCCTCACTACTTCAGTCCACGCCATTTTCCCCGGGCGTTGTCCCGGCGTAAGGACGTCATTTTCAGCTTCTTCCCTGTCCTTTTTCCCGGAATCACCTTTGTCCATGTTCATGTCTACTTCCTCACCAGGCCTATGTACCTCCACTTCAACCTGCACCTCCCGTGCATCCTCACTGTCACTCCTAGAGCCGTCCACTGGCCCTGGCTTTCCATCCTTCTGTTTATCTACAATATCACTGTTTACAAAATCCAACACCTCACTTCCTATTAGATCACCCAGATCCTTCAAAATCTCCTCGTCCATACTGTCTCCCTTACCACTCTCACTCTCCTTCGGATTGCTGTCCTCAGGAATCTCTTCCACTGCTTCCTGCCTCCTCCGTTGATTCCTTTCCTCATCCTCGTCAACCTCTGCACTCCAACGGGAGGGCTCCGTTTCTGCTTCCCTCACCCTATGTTCCTCATCGTCCTTGCCATCCTTTCTCAGGTATCGGCCTCCTTAAGCTCATTTTTAGGGAATAAGTACCCTCTAAAAGCCCAGCATAGGGCCCCTGCGCACGTCTACCCAGGTTTACTGCGTGTATAACACCATAATCCTTGAAAGCATCCCGAATATCCTCTGGACACGCTTCAAACGGAACGTTAAAAACCTTAACCCACCTGTAGGTAGCCGACACATCTCTCAGGCAAACCTCCACACCCATGTTGACAACCATCTTCTTGTCTTGGTACTCATCCACCACTCGCTGGTATGCCTCAGTACTGGCGAATTTAACAAATATCCTCCTGCTCCCATTCAACGATAAGATAAGCCGTAGAGATCTTCATAAGACACGCCATATGTGTCCCGTAAAATGGCCGTTAAGAGCACATCTTCATTTGTTGGTAGAACCGCTCCCTGCAGCAAAACAACACAAACAGTGTTCACTCGTCGCCGGTACGTTGCAGCCATCTTGGCTGAAAATGAAAGTTCCCCAAGCAACCGCTAGGGAGGAGCCCACACGTCCGCTCACCACCAGAGCTGGACGCGGAATCGACAAATTTCATTGGCCTGTGTCATCCGCTAACTTAGTAAGTTTGAAAGAAAGCCCAGTTTCTAGATCATTTATGTATACTAAGCATAAGTATGGCTATGGGCCGATATTGAAAAAAACTTCATACTTAGGCTTTGCAACTCATATTCATAGCCAGATTTAATTGTTCGCCTTTTTCGGTAAAGGAGCCATTCACTGATCCACTAATCAGCATAGTAGACTATCAACTATTCCGCAACTTTAGTATACTTAGTAATATCCAATACGATACTTGTCGAGGGTCCTGTGCAAGTCCATGTGCACTACATCTGTGGGGTCCATGTGCACTTCATGTGTGGGGTCCATGTGCACTACATCTGTGGGGTCCATGTGTACTACATCTGTGGGGTCCATGTTCCAATTATATTGCAGAAGAACCAAAGTTAATTTTCCAGTGCAATCTTTTATTGCAAAATCAATAATAGTAGTAAATAAGTTATTCTCTTTAAAATTAACAATATTGTGCATTAAAGTTTCCAATATTTACATTTAAATATTAAGCATGAGTGAGTGCGTATGATCTATCTCCCTTTTTGAATGTTGGACTAAGTTACTACACAAGTTACTGCTGTCAAGTTAACTGCTATGTAATCTAGTATCAATATTTCATCCGGTCCAGCACTTATAATAAGGTTCAGCTTTTCTATGAATTTTAATATTGTCATCGTCATGGATTCATTGATATTATGTGGGTCTGTTTCGCTTCCTGTCAAGAAGTTACTTACCCAAGAAATGTTGATTATATTTTCATAAGTGTAAGCCATGATGGCAGCTTCACTGAGAGCCGAAGCCATGATGGCAGCTTCACTGAGAGCCGAAGCCATGATGGCAGCTTCACTGAGAGCCGAAGTCATGATGGCAGCTTCACTGAGAGCCGAAGCCATGATGGCAGCTTCACTGAGAGCCGAAGCCATGATGGCAGCTTCACTGAGAGCCGAAGTCATGATGGCAGCTTCACTGAGAGCCGAAGTCATGATGGCAGCTTCACTGAGAGCCGAAGCCATGATGGCAGCTTCACTGAGAGCCGAACTTATATCCTTACTAGAATTCAATATTGTATCTTTTAGTGAAGATCCTTTCATGGTTTGAATAATTTTCTTTAAATATTATCAAAAAGTTCATTTGTAATATTGCAGGAAATTTCCCTGTTGGGGTCGTGCTTGTTATTTTTACCACTCTATTGCTTTATTTTCGTGAACATATATCAACAACAAGAGTACATATCTATCATAAGGAATAAATGCATTTATTCTTTATGATAGATATTAACTGTTGTATAAACGAAAGTTGGTTTGGTTCTCTCGTTTTTTCTATGTAATGTTACCTGGTAATAATGACTTTTTTAAGGGACAGTATTTTACTGTATGTTTCAACCTGTTTCCCATTTCTATTAGTCACGTTCAATAATTCATTACAGTTAACATTGCTAATGTTTTAACACATTCTATTAAATTAGACACATATGCAACACTTGGGTATCTTTATTGAGGAAACGTTTCGCCACACAGTGGCTTCATCAGTCCAATACAAAGCAGAAAGGTGTAAGGAGAGGAGGAGTTTGAGGTAATCAGTCCCTCGGCCTGGAGTCGATGTGTTCAGTCCATCAATCTTGTAGAATGATACCACTATGACCCCGCCTCCTCCTGCTTCGTCTCACCTGCCCACAGTATATAAGCCACTACTACGCTCTATGCTTAAGTTTCTACAAGATTGATGGACTGAACACATCGAGGAGGCCGAAGGACTGATTACCTCAAACTCCTCCTCTCCTTACACCTTTCTGCTTTGTATTGGACTGATGAAGCCACTGTGTGGCGAAACGTTTCATCAATAAAGATACCCAAGTGTTGCATATGTGTCTAATTTATAACTTGTCGGTTCTCTGAACCATTCATCTACATTCTATTAAAGTAAGCTGTTCTTTAGTTTGAAACTATTGTAGTGATATTTGGGAATCAAATAGCACTATGAATATCATTTACTTAAATAATTACAATCCATAGTGAATGTAAAGTCAAGCACATCATTGCCGCATATTGGGACTCTGAATATTTAATAGAGAGTTATCGAAAATGATGTCAATGGTTTGTAAACCGAGAAGTTGAAGAATGAGACTCTTGTGCAACACGAGGGAATCTTCATCGTGAAGACGTTTCTCCAGCCAGGGGCTTCTTCAGTCCTGCACATAGAACTGTGGATGACTAAGAGGACTTTGAGGCAATGAGTCCTGTGGAAAATTTTGTACCTAATTTTCCGAAATTACGGTGTATAGTTTTTAATAATGTAAATAAGTATAAAAATGATGCTGATTTGACCTTCGATAAAATTCGAGTAGAGAAGATTCAATCTGTGGCTGCTTCATTCATGTTGGAATTGAATGAGTAGGATCACATTGTAATTTGCACAATAAATTCGGCGTTTTCCGAGGCTTAATGGAATTCTGGCCTCAAAATTGCGGTTGGAAAAAATGAAAATATGTTCCTGCTGGAGAAATAAGGAAAAGCAATTGGCAAGACAGCAAGAATTCGCGTGTGAATGAAGAAGATAAGGAGCCATCACCACCCACAGCTAAGTATAACTGTCTTTTATGTAGATTTTAACTGGCCAGTGTAGTTTTTATGTTAGGTAGGTGTTGTAGGTGATCCAGTTGCATCAAGTGACCTCCAGAGAAAATTTGGTAAGTGGTATCCCAAAGTTTTGTCAATAATTATACCAGTTTGTGTTATGTGCTTGACATTAACTGTATTAGACCCCGCTCCCCGTCTTTTAGCAATGTAGGGAATTAAAAATGACCTGTATGAGCCTCATCATTGCATTCATACAAATGATCTCATTAGGAGTAGACAACCATACATTCTTTACAGCAGTTACCCCGCGGAGGCTTGTGGGAAAACTTGAGGGGAGGGGTAACTAATTATTATATATTTGTTATTTTCGTCCGATTTCGTTCATTTTTATTGCACGTGAAGACGTGTTTATGGACCTTATTGTCTGTGAGTTTTAATAAGATTGCCCTAAAAAGAAAATAAAAAAAAATATTTACTGAAAATTCCATGAAGATTCCATTTAAAAATTACCTCTGCCTAAATGGCACAACGTTTTAGTTTGATATCTTTATTATGCACCCCATACCCATCCTGTGGGCGGTAGTCAAAAGATTACAGAGGTACATAATGGGTCCAGGGACTGGACCCCAAAGTAATGATAACTGAGCAAGTTACAAAGGTAATGAACTAACAAGCTACAAGGTAATGAACTCACAAGTTACAAAGGTAATGAAACATGTAAGTAAATTTACTTACTT
>WNWK01018767.1:37500-39209 GCA_009830355.1 Cherax destructor | reverse complement strand
TGTGCCCTTTTCTGTGACCCCTTGTTGCTGTGACCCCTTGTTGCTGTGACCCCTTGTTGCTGTGTCCCCTTGTTGCTGTGCCCCTTGTTGCTGTGACCCCTTGTTGCTGTGACCCCTTGTTGCTGTGTCCCCTTTTGCTGTGACCCCTTGTGCTGTGACCCTTGTTGCTGTGACCCTTGTTGCTGTGACCCTTGTTGCTGTGTCCCCTTGTTGCTGTGACCCATCTGTTGTGGCCATTAGTGGACAGATGGAAAATAAACAAGTGATGGAGATATATAGCTGAAGGAGGAAGAGGAGGGAGGAGGAGGAAAGGAGGAGGAGGAGGAGGAGGAGGAGGAGGAAGAGGAGGAGGAGGGAGGAGGAGGAGGAGGAGGAGGGAGGAGGAGGAGGAAGAGGAGGAGAAGGAGGAGGAGGAGGGAGGAGGAGGAGGAGGGGAGGAGGGAGGAGGGAGGAAGAGAGGGAGGAGGGAGGAGGGGAGGAGGAGGAGGAAGGAGGAGGAGGAGGAAGAGGAGGAGGAGGAGGAGGGAGGAGGAGGAGGAAGAGGAGGAGAGGAGGGGGGAAGAAGAGGAGGAGGAGGAGGAGGAAGAGGAGGAGGAGGAGGAGGAGGAGGAGGAGGAGTTGGAGGAGGAGGAGGCGGAGGAGGAGGAGGAGGAGGGGAGTTGGAGTAGGAGGAGGCGGAGGAGGGAGGAGGGGGAGGAGGAGGAGGAAGAGAGGAGGAGGGGAGGAGGAGGAGGAAGAGGAGGAGGAGGAGGAGGGGAGGGAGGAAGAGGAGGAGGGGAGGAAGAGGAAGAGGAGGAGGAAGAGGAGGAGAAGAGGAGGAAGAAGAGGAGGAGGAGGGAGGAGGGAGGAGGAGGAGGAGGAGGAGGAGGAGGATGTGCGTTACAGACTGAGACAGTTGAATGAACTTCACAATTAATGGTTTTGTAACTATACAAGAGAAAAGGAACAGGTCTTAAAACTTTATATTAGATAATGACAAACAGATGGAATAGGAGAAAGTGCACAAGACACAGTGATGGACAGTAGATGGAAGAAGTACACAAGAAGCAGTGATGAAGGAAGTACACAAGAAACAATGATGGACAGGTGAAGGAGAAGGAATAACACAAGGAAGGAGTCAGTAATCGATGGTGACCTTTGCCTGTCTTTCATTTTGGTAATGTTGAACCCTTTGTCCTCCTCCTCCTCCTCCTCCTCCTCCTCCTTTCCTCCTCCTTTTCCTCCTCGTTCTCCTCCTCCTCCTCCTCCTCCTCCTTTTCCTCCTCCTTTTCCTCCTCGTTCTCCTCCTCCTCCTCCTCCTCCTTCTCCTCCTCCTCCTCCTCCTCCTATTTCCCCTCCGAATCCTGTCTTTTCTCCTTGTGGTTTTCCTTCCCTCTGCCTTTTGCTAGCCCTCATCTTCCACTCTTTCTCTCCTACCCTTTCTCCCATCTTCCCTGCCCCACTTCCTCTCTCCTCTTCTCCCACTTCCTCGTCCTCCCTCACGTCATGGATTCGTAAAAGAGCTTCCGTGATAAGCAGATTTTTATGTTATATTGCGTCCAGTCGTCGCCTGGTTAGTGTCAGCACTGTAAGGTAGTGTCAGCACTGTAACGTAGTTAGTGTCAGCACTGTAAGGTAGTGTCAGTACTGTAACGTAGTTAGTGTCAGCACTGTAAGGTAGTGTCAGCACTGTAACGTAGTTAGTGTCAGCTCTGTAAGGTAGTGTCAGC
>WNWK01018767.1:25000-32500 GCA_009830355.1 Cherax destructor | reverse complement strand
AACGTCATACAAAATACTGCGGAGAATTGACAAGGTAGACAGTGACAGGATGTTCCAGAGAGGGAACACAGAAACAAGGGGACACAACTGGAAGCTGAAGACTCAGATGAGTCAAAGGGATGTTAGGAAGCATTTCTTCAGCCACAGAGTAGTCAGGAAGTGGAATAGTCTAGAGAAAGACATAGTGGAGGCAGGAACCATACATAGTTTTAAGACAAGGTATGATAAAGCTCATGGAGCAGGAAGAGCAGAGACCCAGTAGCAGACAGCGAAGAGGCGGGGCCAGGAGCTGAGTCTCGACCCTTGCAACCACAATTAGGTGAGTACAATTAGGTGAGTACACATACACACACACACACACACCAACACACACACACACACCAACACACACACACACACACCAACACACATACACACACACCCACCAACACACACACACACACCCACCAACACACACACACACCCACCAACACATACACACACACACCAACACACCCACCAACACACACACACACACACACACACACCAACACACACACACACACACACACACCTCGGGAATACTAAAGCACCTTCAGTGATATGTCGAATTTAAATTTAATCTCTGACATTTTCCCTTGATCATGTTCGGTCGCCTGTCTATAACTCGAGTCAGCGGCAAAAAGAATAGAAGTCTTAAAAAAAAAAAAGGATATATGATTTTTCTTAACTTTTATTCCAATTTTTAACATTAGATTCTTTCTCGGTATTTACGCTACTGTGCTATTTGTATACTCTTTTTGTCTATGGTGCTTATGTAATTTGAGATATTTTTCAAGCCAAGAGCAGTGCGTTCCTGTTTTCTAAGCTGATATTTTTACCACCAGCTGACATGCATTCCTTCCTTCTTATATTTGCGATTTTCTCTAGTCTGTTTACACACTTGGGAAAATAAATATATGGACGTTGCGTCCACATACTTAGGCTTTGTATAAGTTGTTAGAACATGTTACCTCTCTTTGTGTGACTTAGCGTGCATCATGCATGTATGAGCTACCTCTCCTTGTGTGACTTAGCATGCATCATGCATGTATGAGCTGCCTCTCCTTGTGTGACTTAGCGTGCATCATGCATGTATGAGCTACCTCTCCTTGTGTGACTTAGCGTGCATCATGCATGTATGAGCTGCCTCTCCTTGTGTGACTTAGCGTGCATCATGCATGTATGAGCTACCTCTCCTTGTGTGACTTAGCGTGCATCATGCATGTATGAGTGTGAGGGAAAAGTAGTCTAATTAGGGGTTAAGGTTGTTAGTCTGCCGGCGGTCATTCACGGGTTCAGCCGGTGCTACCCTCTTGCGGGCTGAATCAGAACCCCCCTTTTTTGGTGGTAGTTACCTTACCTGGTGACAGTGAAACTGTGGACAGTCACTACACCTCCACACTTCTCCTGAACAGGTAAGGTGCTCTACCAGGGGTATTTTTTTTTGTGGTTAAATTAAAGTTACCAGTAATTTCTTTCATCTTAAAGTAAACATGTTATCCTTTTTATTTCTTACATGTTATGTTTACTTACTTGTGGTAACTAGTCTTTATTTTCTCTTTATCAGCTCTGCTGCTGGCCTGGTCAGCTGGTACAGACGCCAGTTTTGAAGGAGCTAGATGTACGTCTTTCTGACTTGGTTTTTGTCTACTCTTCCGCTTCATAATCTTACGTACCTCGACCAAGTGGCATACGAGAATTGTTAACTACCCAGGATAACCATCCAACATCTCGTCTACACCAGAGACTCAACCTGGGCTTATATTCTCCTACTCTCCATTCTGCCAGAACCACAAAGGCCTATTTTTTATATTTTATTAAAAACTTAAAAGTCTTAATTTATTTCATATCCAAGAGTCTTTATTTGTTTTTATTATTTTTTCCATTATTATTTGTTCAGGTGGAAGGCGTTCCCCTGACAATGAGCTACCTCTCCTTGTGTGACTTAGCATGCATCATGCATGTATGAGCTACCTCTCCTTGTGTGACTTAGCATGCATCATGCATGTATGAGCTACCTCTCCTTGTGTGACTTAGCGTGCATCATGCATGTATGAGCTACCTCTCCTTGTTTGACTTAGCGTGCATCATGCATGTATGAGCTACCTCTCCTTGTGTGACTTAGCGTGCATCATGCATGTATGAGCTGCCTCTCCTTGTGTGACTTAGCGTGCATCATGCATGTATGAGCTACCTCTTGTGTGACTTAGCGTGCATCATGCATGTATGAGCTGCCTCTCTTGTGTGACTTAGCATGCATCATGCATGATGAGCTACCTCCCCCTTTGTGACTTAGTGTGCATCATGCATGTATGAGCTGCCTCTCCTGTGTGACTTAGCGTGCATCATGCATGTATGAGCTACCTCCTTGTGTGACTTAGCGTGCATCATGCATGTATGAGCTACCTCCTTGTGTGACTTAGCGTGCATCATGCATGTATGAGCTACCTCTCCTTGTGTGACTTAGCGTGCATCATGCATGTATGAGCTGCCTCTCCTTGTGTGAGTTAGCGTGCATCATGTATGAGCTACCTCTCCTTGTGTGACTTAGCGTGCATCATGCATGTATGAGCTACCTCTCCTTGTGTGACTTAGCGTGCATCATGCATGTATGAGCTGCCTCTCCTTGTGTGACTTAGCGTGCATCATGCATGTATGAGCTACCTCTCAAAACACATGCTTCCTTAATGGTCTTACGCAGGTGATTTCTACTAGCAGGGTCCGTGGAACTAGCCACACCAACAGCACCGCCTTCCAACATATCTAAGGTCCTAGCAACGAAAAGTTTTAAGGTACTTCGCATAGTTCTGACAACTATTCCTAAACTAGTCCTAATGTGCTTCACATATTGCGCAACAGGTATAGTACAAGTTTTTTTTTTTTGCCACTTTACGAAGAAAACATGATCTACACAACCCAAATTTAATGAATTTTTCAGCTTTCTTTGTGAAAAAAACTTTGTTTTAGGTAATCTTTCCAAACTTGAGATTAAGTACGCTCTGTACCGAGTCAAATTCTATCCATCCCACTTCAGCCAAAACAACTGAGAATCCAATGTTTTCTGTTTTGGTTGACAGTCACGTGGAAATAATGACAGGTAAAATGAAGGGTTTCTTGAAGCCTTGTTGCTTCTTATAAGTAACGGTCTCGTTCCACACGAGTGGTGTAAATAGTTGTACTGACTCTGAAAGTAAACAAGACATAATCTCTTCCAGCTGTATGCGAAGATTCCTTGACTATTAATTTTGTAATATGATAAACAAAATTCCAGTAGCCAGTAGTTATTAGTCTGACTGGATAATTACCTGTTATAGGCACTAATAGGCCTATCCGGGAAGAATGACATTATAAGAGTCCTGCACCCGGAGAGTCGTGTCCCTTAGCTCGGTTGGTAATCAGTCCCTCAGTTTATCAACTTGTCGGTTCTCTGAACCATTTACCTACAATTTTACAGGTACTTATCCCCATTTCTGGGAGTGAGTAATGAGACAAATAAAAACTGGAGAAGACAGGACAAGCCAACAAGAACTAATTATATAGTGGTACAAAAACTATTGACAAGTACAACGTCATGTTACTCAGTTTAATAGGTTTGGTAGGTTCGTGAGACAGACTCGACTGTCTCTAAAGCAGTGTTCACTGTCGTATACGACTCCGTGACTCCACGTTTGCGTAATTGCCCTTCCGGTGACTCCAGCCATAGTCTCTCAACAAGGGATTCGTGACAGGAACCTGAATAATTATAGACTAATTTCTAATTTACCATTGCTTTCTAAAATCTTCGAAAAATTAATTCATAGACAAATCTATTCCTACCTCGTCTCACACAATGTACTCAACCCCTGTCAATTTGGATTCAGGACAAACAAGAGCACAAACGATGCTATTACGCACATGTTGGAGTTAATATATACAGCACTTGAGAAAAAAGAAGTCCCACTGGGAATCTTCATTGATCTCCGCAAAGCTTTTGATACAGTCGACCATGATTTACTGCTCACAAAATTAGCACACTATGGTATAAGGGGCACCCACTCAACTACCTAAAATCATACCTCACCAACAGAAGCCAATACTGTACACAAATGGAGCGAACTCTTCCACACAACCAATTACAGTCGGAGTCCTCAAGGAAGTGTCCTGGGGCCACTCCTATTCCTCATTTACATAAATGACCTACCGAATGCATCACAACTACTCAAACCCATTTTATTTGCAGATGACACAACATATGTCTTCTCCACCCAAATCCAGTTATACTGGCCAACACTGTTAATGCCGAATTACAGAAAATATCAACATGGATGACGACTAACAAGCTTACTCTCAATACTGACAAGACCTACTTATACAGTTTGGAAGCAAAGCCACAAATGTTCCACTTAACATAACACTTAATGGTACACCCATCACAAGACTCACAGAGGGAAAATTCCTAGGAATCCACCTTGACAGTAGCCTTAAATTCCAAACACATATACAACAAATTTCCAAGAAAATCTCGAAGACAGTAGGCATATTATCAAAGATACGCTATTATGTACCTCAATCAGCTCTCCTTGCACTATATCATTCACTTATCTACCCGTATCTCACCATGGAATCTGTGCATGGGATCAACAACGTTAAATCACCTTAGACCACTCATAACACAACAAAAGGCCGCAGTCAGAATGATAACAAATTCCCACTCTAGACAGCATACTCCACCAATATTCAAAAGTCTCAAACTACACACCGTAAAGAACATTCATACTTACTCTTGTGCCTACTACATATATAAAAACTTTACACTCTAATATAAACCTCTGCTCAAAACTCTCCCACCAACTTTAATAGGACCCATGACCACAACACACGACACAGATCACTTTTTGATATACCCCGTGTTCATATCAACCTATGTAAAAATTCTATGCACATAAAGGGCCCCAGAATCTGGAATTCATTACCAGTAAATATTAAGATAATCTTGTCTGAAAATCAATTTAAGACTCAACTCAAAACCACCTACTCACCCAAACCTAAATGATCATGCTATAAACTACTTTGAAAAATGCTCATTGTTACTTTCCTATACGATAATCTCAATTTTTAATAATATGTTACTATTATGTTACCCCCTACTCATATTATAAGTTAAAGTCAAAAATGCTCAATGTTATTTTCCTTAAGATAATCTCAATTCCATATTATCATTCAAGAATCTTAACACCTGTAACAATCTAAGATCTAATATCATTATATAAATTTAAACAGTAAAATTTCATCATATTGTAATTTTGAAAATAATTTTTAACTAGAATAAACTCAATAAATTTCTCTAATATTAAGTACATAATTTTTAAGGACTAGAATAAGCTGCCCCTAATGCCATGGCATGTCAGTGGCTCTCCTTGCACTCAATTTACATTGTAATTTCCCATACCCATGTAACCTGCAATGAAATAAAATTTGTTTGTTTGTTTGTTTGTTTATTTGATGCCAACAAGTTACACCAAATGGGCGGAATCGTCAAGTAGCGACCTACTCCTCCTCCTCTTCCTCATCCTTACTCAGATACTTAGAAAATCAAGCTAAGCATCACATGACTCGTGTGTGTGTAATATACAACACACACACACACACACACACACACACACACACACGCCCCGATGGCATGGTGGCTATCGCTCTTGCTTCACGCACGGAGGGCCCGGGTTCAATTCCCGGTGGGGCCGAAACATTTCGAAGTGTTTCGTTACACACACACACACACACATACATACAACAGGCCTAGTGTCTAATCGACATGTGCCTAGGACAAAATGGTAACTAACTAACTAACACACACACAGGGAGCAGAGAGAGAGGACCTAGTAGCGGTCAGTGAAGAGGCGGGGGCCAGGAGCTGTCTCGACCCCTTCAATCACAAATAGGTGAGTGTACACACACACACACACACCGAATAAGGAAGCAGAACACTTGTTAAATTATAACCACACTCATAGAAGAGGAGGAGAGGGGAGGGGGAGATAGTAGGGAAGGATGAAAAGGATTAAGAGAAGGACGAGGAAGACGACGAATTCGATGAAAGAACTTATATGAAAGAGATAACAGGAAAATAAACAATGCAAACAATAGGAGACTAAATGAATAAACATCGATTGTTTACCTGGAAGATGTTTTGGGGGTCAATGCCCCAGCGGCCCGGTCCACGACCAGGTCTCATCAGTCCGGTCCATGAGGAGGCCCGGTCCATGATCAGGCCTCGTCAGTCCGGTCCATGATGAGGCGCGATCCATGACCAGGCTTCGTCAGTCCGGTCCATGACCAGGCTTCGTCAGTCCGGTCCATGACCAGGCTTCGTCAGTCCGGTCCATGACCAGGCCTCGTCAGTCCGGTCCATGACCAGGCCTCGTCAGTCCGGTCCATGACCAGGCTTCGTCAGTTGTTGTAAAGAAAACAGAAAATCGAGGAAGAGAAGATCGGAAATGAAGTAACTAGAAGGGAAAGTTTAGCAATGAGCTCTTTGCTTGGTCCATTTAGTTGCTGCTTCCCATTGGCTGTGGCTGGTAGCGTGCGCTTTGCTCCCATTGGCTGCTGCTAGTAGCTTGCGCTGTACTCCCATTGGCTGTAGTCTGACAGTAAACGCAGTATCTTCATTGGCTGTTGCTGGTAGAAATAGTTGTACCTTTATTGGCTGTCGCTGGTAGCAAGCTGTGCTCTAATTGGCTGTTCTGGAAGCACGAACAGTGCTTTAATTGGTCCATTGTAATGTTATGATCTAGCAAGTGATGTGATTGGCCCATTGAAATGTTAATGTCTACTATGTGATGTGATTGGTCCACTGTAGTGTTATGGTCTTGCAAGTGATGTGATTGGTCTATTGTAATGTTATGTTCTAGCACATGATGTGATTGGTCCTCTGTAGTGTTATGGTACACCATGAGATGTGATTGGTCCGTGATGTGACTTTCCAGTGTGGTACCATGTACCATGTCGTCTGGTAACCGGTCGAGAGTCGTCAGATACTCGAATATATTATCAACATCATAAGGCTTTACCGAAGAGTTAATATATCGTGGCTTCTCGTATTCATTTTATTTACTTCCTCCAGCATTTTTGTTTATATCTTGAGAAAGCCTCACCTGATCGGCTTCAAACTTTCCGTGCTGGTGCACTGTAACTAGAGAAAGGTTTCTGCAACCACTGGTACGTACAGGTGCCCTCTGGTCTCCGTTATCTACATCATTCTTTTCTTGTGGTTTCTTTGAGATAAATAGCTGTATGGCCCTTTTGGGTTTAGCCCTTAGTTATGATAATGATCATAATGATAATCATAATAAAATTAATAATAATAATATGCGATAACTTGAGAAAGCTTCTTCTGTATGACCTTAAATTTTCGACTGACTTATCATCAACATAAGGCTGGGATTCCTTCTGAAGTGTGTAGGTGGTACTTCCTCAAGTGTGTTTAAAAGAGGATGGTAATTT
>WNWK01018767.1:0-22500 GCA_009830355.1 Cherax destructor | reverse complement strand
CATACACACAACACACACACAACACACACACACATACATACATACATACATACACACACACATACATACATACATACACACACACATACATACATACATACACACAAGACACACACAACACACACACATACATACACACACACACACAACACACACACATACATACATACACACAACACACAAACACACACACAACACACACACACATACATACATACACACACACAACACACACACATACATACATACATACACACACACAACACACACACATACATACATACATACACACAACACACACAACACACACACATACATACATACACACACACAGCACACACACACATACATGCACACACACACACACACACACACATACACACACACAACTCATCTAAGTGGTGTGGTCTGGCTTAATGAAGAGAAATACGCCAGATTTGCTGGAATACGAATAATCTTATTTTGATGTCGTTCGTTTCACGGTTATGAGACAACGAAAGGTCACAGGTCGTGTGATAATGATGATGACGACACCAACGACAGAGGTGATGGTGGTGGTGATGAGGATGGTGATGATGGTGGGGTGGAGGTGGTGGTGATGGAGATGATAATACGGGATGGAGGTGAAGGTGACGCTAGTAGTGGTGGTGATGGTGTGGGTGGTGATGGTGTGGTGGTGATGGTGTGGGTGGTGATGGTGTGCGTGGTGATGGTGTGGGTGGTGATGGTGTGGGTGAGGTGTGGTGGTGATAGTTGTGGTGTGATGTTTAGTGTGTGTGTGTTTGTTTTATGTGTGTGTGTGTGTGTTTGTCTCGTGCCGAATAGGTAAAACTTGCGATTTTGGCTAAAATAGCAACGCTCTTCTTGCCGAATAAGGCAAGCGATAATTTGTGTATGCAATAATTTCGCAAAAATCATTCTGAACCTAACGAAAAATATATATTTCATTGTGTTTGTTTATTATTAAATTATTGTAAACTTATCTGAAATATATTTAGTTGGATTAGGCTAAATTAAGTTCGCTTGTTATAATAAGTTAATAACCAATGTGGGGACAGAAACTCAGAAGATTAATTGATCTGTATATTTCGATCTCCTTCTGCTGAAGAGGATCTCACAAGAGGATCTCACAAGAGGATCTCACAAGAGGATTGAAATACGCATATCAATCAACCTCCTATGTTTCCGTCTCCATGTGGATAATATTGAACAAATTACTGCAAATACACAACAGATCATTCACCTCAGCAAAATCCTCTTAGAGATAAAATCATCACTAATGGTAGGAAAATAAGCCAAGACTAGAGCAAGGAAAATAACACAGCAAAAGGAAAATCAATCAATGAGTTATTTACTACCCCCTATCCCCAACTCTGACTTTCTCCTCCTCAACCCCTTCTTTCTCACCCCAGCCTATCCCTCTGGTATACAAGGGACTCCCAATATCCTAAAATTAAATAGTTTTCATGTATATAGAGTGCCTGTTGCCTTAAGATTTAATCAGGCAGCGCTGAGGCAAAAATAAACACGTAAGTCAGTGTGAAGGAAGGTCGAGAAATATTTGGAACAGCCAAAGCAAACTGTCGTAACCCTTAAAACTACGATGATGATGACGGTGATGATGATGATAATAATAATAATGAACGAGTAAAAATAAGGAGAAGAACACAGAGAAAATAATAAAAATAAGGAAATAAAAGAAAAAAGATAAAAGCAAGGACAACTCATTCACGCTGCCACGTACGGTTCTTGACCTGCCATGTACGGTAGGTCACTTCAGTAATTAAGAAAGAGAAGAAAATAATAAAATGAAAAGGCTGAGAGGCCAGTGGGACGTCATAATGTTCACTGAGAGGAGCAGGAATCCCCTTGTACACAGGTGGCCAACAAGCCTTATTATAACAATGATTCCAATGGATAAAATGCTCGCGTCTTACCCTACCATGTATATTGTGCTGCTTATCAGCAGGGCCCACTAGGCCAGCCACTTCCTTGGGACCTACTGATGAATGGATAATGAGTAAGACATGTATAACAGTTTGATATGTTTACTGACAAGACTTTCCACTTGCTCAGCGAGCTTCTTCAGTCGGAGTACAGAGGAGAAGCAGAAGTAGTGGAGATATAGAATTGAGAGGGTCAGTCCCTCAGCCATGGTATGTGTTTAGTTTAACTTCTTTGTTGAATCTGAGGGACTGACCACCTAGGACTTACTGCTTATCCAGGCTGAGGGACTGACCATTTCAGTCGACTTCTCCAGGCTGAGGGACTGACCATTTCAGTCGACTTCTCCAGGCTGAGGGACTGACAACCTCAAATCAACATTTCCACTACTTCTGCTTCTCCTCTGTATTTCGACTGAAGAAGCCTGTTGAGCAGGCGAAGCGTCTCGTCACTAAAGAAACCAGTTAGACAAATGTCTTACTCACCAAATTGTTGGTACTGTATAATGATAATAATGACATATTTGAAAAGTTCACTGAAGCAGATGTCTGTATGAGTGTGCGTTTATATAGTATGAGTATAGCAGCCTTCACCTCACCATCCGTTCGTTCATTATCCAGGAACTCAGTGTGTCCTGGATACCAATACAACTCCTTTGCCGAGGTAACCGAACAAACTGACGGTGCTTCTGAACGAATGGGTGAACTGAAGACCAGACAATAGGGATGAAGATAGAAGAGGGGAGGAGGGAGATAGAAGAAGATAAATTGGACATATTATCAGGAGATTATGTGGAGTTAGACGGGAGAGAAGAGAAAGCGGGGGATAAGAGAAGCTTCATGTGAGAGAAGAGCAGGGTGATAGGAGAAGCTGGAAGGGAGAGATGAGAGATGAAGCTCACCGCAAAGAGGGGAAACAGAGGAAGAGGAGAAATGATAAATTAACAATAGATGATGATGATAGCAATAAGGGTAAAGTGGAGCACCAAACATTATTTACCGTCAGGAAGGTTCAGTGTCTCCTCAAACAAGCTCTAGGGCTCCTGTCTCATATTTATGGTCGTTATAGTTGAGAGAGAGAGAGAGAGAGAGACCTAAACATCGTAGAAGGATATTAAGTGCAGACGCACTGACGTCGAACAGTGTCTAAGGTATACCTGTCTAAGGTATACCTGCCTAAAGTGTACCTGTGTTGCTCTAATTAGTATTTACAAAGTTAGTTCCATTTTCCTGAGACGTGTTCCGTTTGCTGGGCGCCCATTGTTACTGATGCTGCTACTGCTGGCACTGCTGCTGGAGAATGCATTCTCTGATAGGCTTCAAACTTTTACCATGGTGGGCTTTATTAAAACAGCTTGTCACTCGCTCTGAAGTGGCTAAATTTTCATTTGCCAATTTTATTAAGCAAGGTGTTTCCCGTGAAACAGCTAGAGAATGTATCTTTTGATCGGCTTCAAACTCTGGTACTATTGCTGGTTGTTACTGTTACTGCTGTTGGTACTGCCACTGCTGTTGGTACTTGTAATGCTACTGCTACTGTTTATGCTTCTGGTACACCTAGTACTACTGCTGGTACTGTTACTGTTGCTGGTATTGCTACTGCTAGTTGTACTGTTACTGTTGCTGGTATTGCTACTGGTAGTGGTACTGTTACTGTTGCTGGTATTGCTACTGCTAGTGGTACTGTTACTGTTGCTGGTCTACTGCTAGTGGTACTGTTACTGTTGCTGGTATTGCTACTGCTAGTGGTTGTTACGTTGCTGGTATTACGCTAGTGGTACGTTACTGTTGCTGATTTCTACTGCTAGTGGTACTGTTACTGTTGCTGGTATTTATACTGCTAGTGGTACTCTTACTGTTGCTGGTATTGCTACTGCTAGTGGTACTCTTACTGTTGATACTGCAACGGCTTCTGGTACTACTGCTAGTACTGCTGCTATTGATTTTACTATTGTTGTTGTTGCTGCTACTGCTGCTTCTGGTGTTGCTGTTGCCAATGTTAATGCTACTGCTGTTACTCTCCAGCCACTCACCTTTAGTTTCTAGCCAATAACAGCCCACCAAAACACTTCCAAGTCCCTATTTAATCTCTACCCAACCCTATCCCTCTTCCTCTTCCTCCTCCTCTTACTAACATTCTCTTCCTTCCTCCCTTCCTTCAAGTCCACCTAGCAGTTCCCAGCTCCACCCAGGGGCAAACCAGAAGATATTAGAGAGATCTGCTGAGAGCGGCCGTAGCAGCTCTGCTAGAGAAGGAGTCTAAATTAACCAGGTCGGCATTTGTGAAAACTATAGTAACCCTAGCAGAATTGCTGGGAGTTTTGGAGGAGCTGGGGGTGTTGGAGGAGCTGGGAGTGTTGGAGGAGCTGGGAGTGTTGGAGGAGCTGGGAGTGTTGGAGGAGCTGGGAGTGTTGGAGGAGCTGGGAGTGTTGGAGGAGCTGGGAGTTTTGGAGGAGCTGGGAGTTTTGGAGGAGCTGGGAGTTTTGAAGGACTGGGAGTGTTGGAGGAGCTAGGAATGTTGTAGGAACTGGGAGTGTTGGAGGAGCTGGGAATGTTGGAGGAGCTGGGAGTTTGGAGGAGCTCGGAGTTTTGAGACTGGAGTTGAGGCTGAGTGTTGGAGGAGCTGGGAGTGTTGGAGGAGCTGGGAGTGTTGGAGGAGCTGGGAATGTTGGAGGAGCTGGGAGTGTTGGAGTGAGTTGAGGTGAGTGTTGGAGAGCTGGAGGGTTGAGGAGCTGAGGTTGGAGGAACTAGGAGTGTTGAGGAGCTGGGAGTGTTGGAGGAGCTGAGTTGGGAGCTGAGTTGGAGAAGTTGGGAGTGTTGGAGGAGCTAGGAGGTTGAGGGCGGAGTGTTGGAGGAGCTGGGAGTGTTGGAGAAGTTGGGAGTGTTGGAGAAGTTGGGAGTGTTGGAGGAGCTAGGAGTGTTGGAGGAGCTGGGAGTGTTGGAGAGCTGGGAGTGTTGGAGAAGTGGGAGTGTTGAGGAGCTGGAGTTGGAGGAGCTGGAGTTTGGAGGAGTTGGGAGTGTTGGAGGAGCTGGGAGTGTTGGAGGAGCTGGGAGTGTTGGAGGAGCTGGGAGTGTTGGAGGAGCTGGGAGTGTTGGAGGAGCTGGGAGAGTTGGAGGAACTGGGAGTGTTGGAGGAGCTGGGAGTGTTGGAGGAGCTGGGAGAGTTGGAGGAGCTGGGAGTGTTGGAGAGTTGGGAGTGTTGGAGGAGCTGGGAGTGTTGGAGGAGCTGGGAGAGTTGGAGGAGCTGGGAGTGTTGGAGAAGTTGGGAGTGTTGAGGACTGGAGTGTTGAGAGCTGGGAGTGTTGGAGGAGCTGGGAGTGTTGGAGGAGCTGGGAGTGTTGGAGAAGTTGGGAGTGTTGGAGGAGTGTGAGAGTAGTTGAGGAGCTGGAGTGTTGAGAGCTGGGGAGTTGGAGGACTGGGAGTGTTGGAGAAGCTGGGAGTGTTGGAGGAGCTGGAGTGTTGGAGGAGCTGGGAGTGTTGGAGGACTGGAGTGTTGGAGAGCTGAGTGTTGGAGGAGCTAGGAGACTGGGAGTGTTGGAGGAGCTGGAGAGTTGAGGACTGAGGTTGGAGAGCTGGGAGTGTTGAGGAGCTGGGAGTATTGGAGGAGCTGGGAGTATAGCGGACTGTGCCACTTATCCTGTGTGTGTGTGTGTAAGAGAGAGAGAGAGAGAGAGAGAGAGAGAGAGAGAGAGAGAGAGAGAGAGAAGAGAGAGAGAGAGAGAGAGAGAGAGAGATAGTACGTGCCATCTCAAGGTAATCAGATTGACAAATTAGAGAAATTGAAGTGACTAGCGGAAGGTAAATA
The DNA here is from genome assembly GCA_009830355.1 of Cherax destructor. Lineage (NCBI taxonomy): Eukaryota > Metazoa > Arthropoda > Malacostraca > Decapoda > Parastacidae > Cherax > Cherax destructor. The sequence continues at coordinate 16,752 of WNWK01018767.1, read as the reverse complement.
AGGAATACTATTTCCTTTAAAATAATCTACCCTTGAAAGTCTGACCAATCTCAATATAGAGGAAAAAAGAAAAAGAGAAAACGGAAGGATTTTTTTCAGGGGGGAAAAGGGAGAGAAATCTTTTAAAGAAAGCGGAATTCACGAGAGAAAAAACCCTGAATCTCAAGAGAAAACTAGAATGGGAGAGAATGTAAACTTAAGATATAAAGTTAGGCCAAGATGGCATAAAAACCACCTCAGAATGGCCTTCTGAGCCGGAACAATATATTCACAGACTCATTTGCATCGGTAATTGTACGCTGGGGGACACGCTGGTAATACCAACAGAGAGTGTTCTCATTCCTGGAGGTGGGGAACCCCAGTCCTGGAGTTGTTGTCCTTCCTACAAACTCAACATCACGCTCTCCTGTGGGATCCCTTAGTCCTCCTGTATCGTGGGATCCCTTAGTCCTCTAGTATCGTGCAGTTTTTGGGCTTGTGTTGTTTATTTGATGTCAGTCATGTTTAGAATTGCAGTGCCACGGCATCACACGCATATACGCAGGAGCTGTGACTTGACCCACTGCAATAATGTAGGTAGATGAGTAACACACACACACACACACACACACACACACACACACACACACACACACACACAACACACACAACACACACACACACACACACACACACACACACACACACACGATAAGCGACACTGTCCGATATACTTGCAGTTCCTACATCACTCCTAGGAGCTATGACTTAACTCCTGCAACCACAAATAGCTGTATACACACACAAATACACAAATTCATACACACACACACACACACATGTAGCCAAACAACACAATACAAAGCGTAATGAACAACGCGAGTATTGGCGAGAGGAAATATGATGCCGAGTGTATCACAGGGGTTACGTCTTACTGTTTGACGACTCTGTGTTCCCTTATCAAGAGTCCCTTGTGATGGCATGGAGGCCAAGAGTAGCAGGCTGAGAGCTGGGCCAAGAGGCAGGCTAAGAGCTGGAAGCCGAGCAGCAGACTGAGAGCTGAAAGCCGAGAGCAGCAGACTGAGAGCAGCAGACACAGTGGCTAGAACGTCATGAATTTTGACTTGTTAACCAGAACGCTGGATAAAATAATACGGGTTCGATCCCTGGATAGCTGCAGTTTGTTACTGCTTAAAAACCAGTAATTATATATATATATTTATATATATATATATATATATATATATATATATATATATATATATATATATATATATATATATATATATATATATATTTATATAATTAGTGTTAGAACTAGGAGAGTCTAACACTCTACTGACTCAGGTGAGAAAGTTTTACAACTCTACTGATTTTCAAAAGGCTGAGAAATTTGCAACCAACACATCAATAGCTGAACGAAACAAAATCAAGCTTAATAATAAACAAAATTCTGAATATACTTTACGTGGGTTCAATCCAGGATCGGATGGAGAGGTTAGACAGGTTCCCTATTACCTTTTGCCACCGTGCACCTATCAGTAAATAGGTAGCTGGGTGTTAGGTGACTACTGTGGGTGGCACTCACTGGGGGAAGCTTAGGTAATAAGGTTTAGAAAGGATAAACTCTTCTTCCTTCTATCCTCCTCTTCTATTTTTTCTTCTTTCTTATTTTTTCGTCCTCCTTGTTCCTCCTCCTCCTTTTCCCTCTTATTTTTCTTCTTCTTTTTCTTCTTAACTAGGACTGTAAACAAAGATGTGACCTGCAAAAAGGAGTCTTTGTTTTACCACATAATAAGAGATCTTACCTTGTATATGTAAATTAAACGCCGTAAATCCAACGGAGTTACTCCCTGGAAGGTCGAATGATCCAGGTTACGCTAATTACTCCATGGAAGGTCGAATGTCCCCTCTTTCCTCTAATTACTACGTAGGAGGTGGAATGCCACCTTTGATTACTCCCTGGGAGGTCGAATAATCAATGCCAGGGTAATTTCTCAAGTAAGGTAATTCTCTGGAAATACTTTAGGGAAGAACTTGTGGCCCATCATGGCGAACTTGTGTAGGAAATAGATTTTGATGTTGGATTCATGTCTGAATTTGGTGGGGAATTATCCCTGGAAGGTGGAGAAACTACTGGAATGGAGGGTAAGGATGAGTCAAAGGGGAAGGATGGGTCGGAGAGGAAGGATGGGTCTGAGGGGAAGGATGGGTCAGAGGGGAAGGACGGGTCTGAGGGGAAGGATGGGTCTGAGGGAAAGGATGGGTCTGAGGGGAAGGACGGGTCGGAGGGAAAGGATGGGTCGGAGGGGAAGGATGGGTCAGAGGGAAAGGATGGGTCGGAGGGGAAGGATGGGTCTAAGGGGAAGGATGAGCCGGAGGGGAAGGATGGGTCTGAGGGGAAGGATGGGTCAGAGGGGAAGGATGGGTCAGAGGGAAAGGATGGGTCAGAGGGAAAGGATGGGTTAAAGGGGAAGGATGGGTCATAGGGAAAGAATGGGTTAGAGGGAAAGATGGGACAGAGGTGAAGGATGGGTCAGAGGGGAAGGATGGGTCAGAGGGGAAGGATGGGTTAAAGGGAAGGATGAGTCAGAGGGAAGAATGGGTCGGAGGAAGGAGGGTTCAGAGGGGAAGGATGGGACAGAGGGGAAGGATGGGTCGGAGGGGAAGGATGGGTCAGAGGGGAAGGATAGGATAAAGGGGAAGGATAGGTCAGAGGGGAAGAATGGGTCGGAGGGGAAGGATTGGTCAGAGGGGAAGGATGGGACAGAGGGGAAGGATGGGTCAGAGGGGAAGGATGGGTCGGAGGGAAAGGATGGGTTAGAGGGGAAGGATGGGTCAGAGGGGAAGGATGGGTCAGAGGGAAAGAATAAGTCAGAGGGGAAGGATGGGTTAAAGGGGAAGGATGGGTCAGAGGGAAGGAATGGGTTAGAGGGGAAGGATGGGTCAGAAAGGAAGGATGGGTCAGAGTTGAAGGATGGGTCGGAGGGGAAGGATGGGTCAGAGGGGAAGGATGGATCGGAGGGGGGGATGGGTCAGAGGGGAAGGATGGGACAGAGGGGAAGGATGGGTCAGAGGGAAGTATGGGTTAGAGGGGAAGGATGGGTCAGAGGGAAGGATGGGTCAGAGGGGAAGGATATGTTAGAGGGAAGGATGGGTCAGAGGAAGGATGGGTCTGAGGGAAGGATGGGTCAGAGGGAAGGATGAGTCAGAGGGAAGGATGGGTCAGAGGGGAAGGATAGGTCAGAGGGAAGGATGGGTAAGAGGGGAAGGATGGATCGGAGGGGAAGGATGGGTCAGAGGGGAAGGATGGGACAGAGGGGAAGGATGGGTCAGAGGGGAAGTATGGGTTAGAGGGAAGGATGGGTCAGAGGGAAAGGATGGGTCAGAGGGGAAGGATGGGTTAGAGGGGAAGGATGGGTCAGAGGGGAAGGATGGGTCTGAGGGGAAGGATGGGTCAGAGGGAAGGATGGGTCAGAGGGAAAGGATGGGTTAGAGAGAAGGATGGGTCAGAGGGAAAGGATGGGTTGAGGGGAAGGATGGGTTAGAGGGGAAGGATGGGTTAGAGGGAAGGATGGGTTAGAGGGAAGGATGGGTCAGAGGAAAGGATGGGTTGAGGAGAAGTAAAAAAATGTGGTAAATAATTCGGAAAATAAACAGGAAGGAGAGATAAAAAAGAGTAGGATTTAAAATGGGAATAAAAAGAGGAAGAGAATTAAAGAAAAAGATGAAAAATACAGGAAGAATAAAAACAAAATGAAGAGTAGAAACAGGAAGAGGAATAAAAGCAAGAAAAGTATTAAAACATGGTATGAATAAAAGCGGAAAAGGAGTAGAAACAGGAAGGAGAAATAGCAGAAACAATAGAAACAGGAGTAGAAGCAGAAACAGAAAGGGGAGAAGATGAGGAGAAACACAAGAAGAGAAAGGTAAAAAGGCAGAAGTGAGGAGGAGGATGGAGAAGAAGGGGCGGAAGATGGAGAAGAGAGGGAGGGAGAGAAAGAAGCTGAGGGCGAGAAGGGAGAGGAGGAAACTAAAATGAATTTTTTTTTTATTTCCCCTTCAGTGGCATTCATGTTTGATGGGAAATTAAGAATGGGAGAGAGACAGGGAGGGAATAAATGAGACAGGGAGGGAACAAATAAGAGACAGGGAAGGAACAAATAAGAGACAGGAAGGGAACAAATAAGAGACAGGGAAGGAACAAATAAAGACAGGAGGGAACAAGAGAGACATAGACGCAACGATAATATATATATATTATATATATATATATATATATATATATATATATATATATATATATATATATATATAGAGATAGTGAGGGAATAAATGAGGCAGGAAGGGAACAAGAGAGACAGGGAGGGATCAAGAAAGAGAGAGAGAGAGAGAGAGAGAGAGAGAGAGAGAGAGAGAGAGAATAGTATAGCTATTATACACTGCCAAATCATAACTTCTATAATATTCTGCCTTCCAATATCTGTGCCTCAATTTCATAAATTTTATTGATTTTTTATTCCTTAATACAAAGATGCAGCAATATTATAATGATTTAAATATATTAGTCGTAACAAGTCTAGAAATTTGGACATATTATTATTATTATTATTATTATTATTATTATTATTATTATTAATGCATTCGTGGAGAAACGCTAAACCTATTGTTAAGAATTGTTCCAGCCACGGTACTGTTGCTTGTGAATTGTTCCAGCCACGGTACTGTTGCTTGTGAATTGTTCCAGCCACGGTACTGTTGCTTGTGAATTGTTCCAGCCACGGTACTGTTGCTTGTGAATTGTTCCAGCCACGGTACTGTTGCTTGTGAATTGTTCCAGCTACGGTACTGTTGCTTGTGAATTGTTCCAGCCACGGTACTGTTGCTTGTGAATTGTTCCAGCCACGGTACTGTTGCTTGTGAATTGTTCCAGCTACGGTACTGTTGCTTGTGAATTGTTCCAGCTACGGTACTGTTGCTTGTGAATTGTTCCAGCAACGGTACTGTTGCTTGTGAATTGTTCCAGCCACGGTACTGTTGCTTGTGAATTGTTCCAGTTACGGTACTGTTGCTTGTGAATTGTTCCAGCCACGGTACTGTTGCTTGTGAATTGTTCCAGCCACGGTACTGTTGCTTGTGAATTGTTCCAGCCACGGTACTGTTGCTTGTGAATTGTTCCAGCCACGGTACTGTTGCTTGTGAATTGTTCCAGCTACGGTACTGTTGCTTGTGAATTGTTCCAGCTACGGTACTGTTGCTTTAGAATTGTTCCAGCAACGGTACTGTTGCTTGTGAATTGTTCCAGCCACGGTACTGTTGCTTGTGAATTGTTCCAGCCACGGTACTGTTGCTTGTGAATTGTTCCAGCTACGGTACTGTTGCTTGTGAATTGTTCCAGCCACGGTACTGTTGCTTGTGAATTGTTCCAGCCACGGTACTGTTGCTTGTGAATTGTTCCAGTTACGGTACTGTTGCTTGTGAATTGTTCCAGCCACGGTACTGTTGCTTGTGAATTGTTCCAGCCACGGTACTGTTGCTTGTGAATTGTTCCAGCCACGGTACTGTTGCTTGTGAATTGTTCCAGCCACGGTACTGTTGCTTGTGAATTGTTCCAGCTACGGTACTGTTGCTTGTGAATTGTTCCAGCGACGGTACTGTTGCTTGTGAATTGCTCCATCCACGGTACTGTTGCTTGTGAATTGTTCCAGCCACGGTACTGTTGCTTGTGAATTGTTCCAGCCACGGTACTGTTGATTGTGAATTGTTCCAGCGACGGTACTGTTGCTTGTGAATTGCTCCATCCACGGTACTGTTGCTTGTGAATTGTTCCAGCCACGGTACTGTTGCTTGTGAATTGTTCCAGCCACGGTACTGTTGCTTGTGAATTGTTCCAGCCACGGTATTGTGACTCGTACTCGTGTTTCAAATTGGTATAAAAACACAAAATGTCACCACCACAACCACCACCATCCCTACCACCATCACCACCACTACAACTATCACCACCTGTTCGCAGCTCACACAATGTAAATTGAATTGTGGTTGGGAAGTATTCTCACTACAGCTCTTCCTTCAGCGTCTTGTTTACACACCAATTTGTACCGACCTGATTGTATTTGCGAGGGTCGAATTTCGGCTCCTGTCTGTGAAATCTAACAATTGATCTGCGTTGTTTGTTCCTACCCACGTGGGCGTTATCAGAGGTACTCTTGAAACTGTGTTCAGTGCGTTCACTCACTTTCTCATTTAAGAATAAGAGATATGAGGAGACTTATAAGAAGGATAAATATATATACAATGTGAGAAGAATCCTGCAAGTTTTTGAATATAATTCCTCTTGTGTTACCGATTTGCATGATCTTTCACTCGTTAAGTCTGATCTTCAACGGTCACCCCTTTCAACAGTCCTGTAATATACCCAGAACCACTACAGCCTATCTCTGTCCTCCCTAGTTCCTTTTCATCTCATGTTGTCGGATCTCGTAGCCTTTGTCGTGTCCAGAACTCTCAGTACTTCCAGTGTTTTCACCTTTGTTGTGTTGATTTGCTCTGGTTGTAGCTGGCCTGATCTTCCTTGCTGTCTGCTGCTGGCCTTACTCAGTGAAGTTCTCTCTCTCTCTCTCTCTCAAGCTTTTATTTACCTCTTCGCATTCTTCACTGTTTCTTCCTGTGTCGTCTTCCTTTCTTCATGAATCTCACGCCCTCATTGTGTGTCATCTCTCGTATGAAGTTGGGCAATAGTTTCTCTTTTATTTTTAGTTTCCCCCGTTATGTCTCTTTTGTTTCTTGCTGCTTCATATACACTGTGTGAGTAAATACTTTTATATTTTACTGGGATGTGGCAGGAATTATTTGATTACATTGTGTTCAATACTGAGTTGACCAACTTGCTCTTTATTAGAAAATTCAGTCTGCGAAATGTTAATGTGTTTTTTCTGCTATACAGAGTTGCAAGATACACAGAAAATTACAATCTTTTGCAGCACCCTGTATATTCCTTGCTCTCCCTTTTTTTCTTGTCTTCTGCCATTATCACGTACTTTTTCATGTACTTTCTGCCATTATCAGTATTATGTGCTTTTTCCAGGCTTTCTTGCGCTTTTTTTCCCCACGGCTCTCGTTAAACCTCTCTCTCTCTTTCTCTTTCTCTCTTTATTTAGAGTTTCTAGTCCTCCTGAGATATATTAATCTTTCTGTGGCCTTCCAACACTTTCTGGCTAGGCTTTCCGGTATGTCATGAGTTAAATGTGTTTTCCTATTCCTTTTCCATTGTATTCTCAACCCTGCATATTTTCCTTACATAATGTCTAGAGTTCTCGCCTTTCACTGTTCTCTCTTCACATTATGTTCTTGATTTGTATTGATAAAGCCATTGATAGCGAAACGTCTATAAAAGAAACCAAGATGTTGCACATTTCTCTATTTTTTTTTTATTTTGTCGTTAATTTATACCATTCATGTACAACTCTCATTCCTATTTACTGGGTACTCGCACCTGAACACTGTGCACCTGAACAATGTGCATCTGAACACTGTGCACCTCAACACTGTGCACCTCAACACTGTGCACCTCAACACTCTTCACCTGAACACTCTGTACCTGAACACTCTGCACCTGAACACTCTGCACCTGAACACTCTGCACCTGAACACTCTGCACCTGAACACTCTGCACCTGAACACTCTGCACCTGAACACTCTGCACCTCAACACTCTGCACCTCAACACTCAGCACCTGAACACTCTGCACCTGAACACTCTGCACCTCAACACTCTGCACCTCAACACTCTGCACCTCAACACTCTGCACCTCAACACTCTGCACCTCAACACTCTGCACCTCAACACTCTGCACCTCAACACTCTGCACCTCAACACTCTGCACCTCAACACTCTGCACCTCAACACTCTGCACCTCAACACTCTGCACCTCAACACTCTGCACCTCAACACTCTGCACCTCAACACTCTGCACCTCAACACTCTGCACCTCAACACTCTGCACCTCAACACTCTGCACCTCAACACTCTGCACCTCAACACTCTGCACCTCAACACTCTGCACCTCAACACTCTGCACCTCAACACTCTGCACCTCAACACTCTGCACCTCAACACTCTGCACCTCAACACTCTGCACCTCAACACTCTGCACCTCAACACTCTGCACCTCAACACTCTGCACCTCAACACTCTGCACCTCAACACTCTGCACTCAACACTCTGCACCCTGCCAACACTCTGCACCTCAACACTCTGCACCTCAACACTCTGCACCTCAACACTCTGCACCTCAACACTCTGCACCTCAACACTCTGCACCTCAACACTCTGCACCTCAACACTCTGCACCTCAACACTCTGCACCTCAACACTCTGCACCTCAACACTCTGCACCTCAACACTCTGCACCTCAACACTCTGCACCTCAACACTCTGCACCTCAACACTCTGCACCTCAACACTCTGCACCTCAACACTCTGCACCTCAACACTCTGCACCTCAACACTCTGCACCTCAACACTCTGCACCTCAACACTCTGCACCTCAACACTCTGCACCTCAACACTCTGCACCTCAACACTCTGCACTCAACACTCTGCACCTCAACACTCTGCACCTCAACACTCTGCACCTCAACACTCTGCACCTCAACACTCTGCACCTCAACACTCTGCACCTCAACACTCTGCACCTCAACACTCTGCACCTCAACACTCTGCACCTCAACACTCTGCACCTCAACACTCTGCACCTCAACACTCTACACCTCAACACTCTGCACCTCAACACTCTGCACCTCAACACTCTGCACCTCAACACTCTGCACCTCAACACTCTGCACCTCAACACTCTGCACCTCAACACTCTGCACCTCAACACTCTGCACCTCAACACTCTGCACCTCAACACTTTGCACCTGAACACTCTGCACCTGAACACTTTGCACCTTCTGAATCCAAAAGGAATTTTACGTGTCAGTATTGTTGTTGGTGAACACCTGGGTTACTTGTGTTGTTCATACGTGAACCAAAATCAGGTCTTCCTTATTCGAACTTTCCCAAGTAGGCGAATATTAAGCAGGGTCTAATCTGGGCACAGGTATCGTCCCTCTCTGGCTTCTACACACTTACGATCTTCCCCTCTAACACCGACTATATCATCACTATAACCTCTGCCTCCCTCCTCCATCACTACAGTCCTCTCCTCCTCCAACACTACAGTCCTCTCCTCCTCCAACACTATAGTCCTCTCCTCCTCCATCACTACAGTCCTCTCCTCCTCCAACACTACAGTCCTCTCCTCCTCCAACACTACAGTCCTCTCCTCCTCCAACACTACATTCCTCTCACCACCCACAGCAAGAATTTTTGATTGTGAATATAGAAATGGAAGCTGACTCATTACAATATTAATATTACCTTGAGTTTACCTGGAGAGGGTTTCGGGGTCAACGCCCCCGCGGCTCGGTCTAAGACCAAGCCTCATGGTGGATCAGGGTCTGATTAATCAGGCTGTTACTGCTGGCCGCACACTAAATGACGTAACAGTAAGGTTGAATAAGGAGCAGTTCATAAGTTTTGAAGGTTGCTTCCCTCGTGTTTGACTCACGAAATCGTAATGACACGATTGCAAACAAACCATACCACGGGCGGGGATAGAACCCGCGGTCAGAATCATAAAACTCCAGACTTAAGCGTTAGCCACCGCTGGGGGATAGAACCCACGGTGGCTAACACTTCGGTCTGGAGTTTTATGACTCTCTGACCGCGGGTTCTATCCACCAGTGGTATAGTTTTCCCTCATGTTTGTTTTATTTATAAAAAAATCAATTACATTAATTATCTGTTGCTAGTGTTCCTCTTTATTGGCGTCTCCTACTTCCTCCAGTCCTACTTCAGTTATTGTTATTTGTCTTTCTATTATCTGACTGTTGCACCCAATTTCTTATGTGAAATATGCAATACTTGCTTGTCCTTGAGATATTTTCAAGGATGTCTCCAAAAAATTGTTTACCTAGTCCCTAATCCCTTCTACGGTTGTCTGCTCTGCCAAGTCAGTCTCACCACGGACCTACTGGTTCCCAGTAGATCAGTGCTGAGTCTGAATGGTTTCCCCGCATGTCTTAGCTACCTGTATCTACAATATAAGGCAGTGGATTGTAATCTGTCTGTTCATTGTTTGTGGTCTCAGACCCAGCCGCGGGGGCGTTGACCCACGAAACCCTCTCCAGGTAAACTCCAGGCAAGTGATCATTATTTGTCGTTCATTTATTTGTCTCTCTGTAGTTCAGGTCTGTCTATGCCCTTGCTTAAATTCTGAGACGATGTGATCTTCGTGTCCAGTACCTTGTAGAATTTCGATAGCAGTTCTCACTATGTCTTTGTCCCCTTTCTTCAGATCTTACAGAAATAAGGTTTCGTTGGCTTGTGTAGTTTTCACCTTCTGCGTTCCCTCATGTTGGTCCCTTTCATGTGCAAGAATGTGTGTTTTTTAATGTTTCTGCCGTCATCCTGTGTCCATCATCCTGTGTCCGTCATCCTGTGTCCGTCATCCAGTGTCCGTCATCCTGTGTCCGTCATCATGTGTCCTCTTCATATTTGCCCGTAAAATCATTATAGATTTATGTATATCAATGATAAATAAGATAAAAAGATAATGAATTTGACAACCAGATGTTGCACAGGTGTTTAAGTCATCATGAGAGATTTAGTCGCTGGTTTTTAATTCAGGTATTAATTTCTAGCAATAGCATTCTTTTGTGTTTGCTTCGGCAAGGATTCCACTCTGGTGCTAGGTACTCGAGGACCGGTTGCACGTGGGGTGAACAGGAATTTCAAAGAGCTACCGTTCACTTTTCTCGAGGCCATCGGCATATCTTGCCTTCAGTGTTTTCTTCATTTTCCCAGTAATAATAGGTAAATAAAACCATTCCCACAGTCTATTAGTGAAAAATTAGTTTTAGCTTCCCTTGTGTACCACTTTCTCGCCTCAACTCATCACTTCAACCATCCTATTAACGTTAAAAATAAGCAATCTTATCACACATGATTTTAAAGCTTCACATTATATCACCTCTTCTCCACCTGCCCACCGGCAAAAGCACTGCCTTCCATCTCTCTTCTCATTTCATATTTCTTAACACCGGGAGCAATTAATTTAGCATTTCATTATCCATATATCTGAGAGCCATTTTGAAGTTTGCCAGTATAGCACTCGAGTTTCTAACTATTCCACTTAAGTCGTTTACTGGCGATAACGAAGCACATAATTATCGTGCTTCGTAACCTATCGCGTATATATATATATATATATATATATATATATATATATATATATATATATATATATATATATATATATATATATATATATATATTAACATGTCTGTGAGTCGAACTTGTAAGGAAGTCTTTGGAAATCACTCTGTACATTGAGAAATATATATTCCGTCAAGGTTTAATTGATGACGTAAACAACTGTGGGAAATCAGTAACCCGAGTGTGACTTCAACACAAGTGCGTCACACTTGGGTTACATTTTTCCTGATGCACACTGGAGGGTAAGTTTGTACAACAGCTTAGCTGATGCGCCCAGTTTGAGAGCTTAAACGATAAAATAGTTAGAGACTTCCATGTAGAGCCTTTAAGCTCGAAAAAGTTAGCAAAGTAGCTTATACAATTTCATTGTTATTTAGTTTATAGAATTAAATCTCATTTAAACATGAATATCTTATTTTAGGTATGTTTACCAGGTTTATATGGAATATATATAATGGTGCAGATTAGAAGTCGTATGTATTTTAAAATATTCATGGAAGCTTAAGATCCCACTTATGTGGTTAAAATGTACTGTTTTCACCAATGAATTGATCTGACCAAAGCCAGATTAAAAAAATAAATAGAAAATCAGACAAAAGGCAGATTTAAATACAAAGATAGAGACGGACAAAGACAGATACAAGCAGACCGACAGGAAAAGCGATAGGCAGATGGGGATACAATGACGTACAGACTTGTATTTAGGTAGAGAGACAGGCAGATAGGGAGGCAAAGACGGACAGACGGACAGTTAGGCAGAGATCACTGACAGACATACAGACATAAAGCCAAGGAGACAGACAGGCCGCCCAATATACTGTGGAGCGGATGTTCCGTCTCTGCTTGCAGCTCTGAGTTTAATTCTCTGTTACGACGTGGTCTAGACTGCAAGGCAGCACCACCAGGCACCATCTCTCAGCATCCGAGTGCTTGCTCTCCCACGCTGTCTGCTGCGTCTCCTGCTGCTGCTGCTGCTGCTTCTCCTACTGCTGCTGCTTTTGCGTCTGCTGCTGCTTCTGCTGCTAGTTCTACTTTTGCTCGTTTTGTGTCGCTGTTGCTGCTCTTGCTGCTGCTTATGTGTCTGCTGTAGTTACTGTGTCGACTACTAATAATAAACACAAACACCACCACACCCACAAGCACAAACACAACCATTCCCACAAGCACTTCTCCCACATAAACACGCCCACAGCATCCATTCACAAACACAACCACTACCCCACAAGCACAAACACCACCATTCCCACAAGCACTTCTCCCACATAAACACGCCCACAGCATCACATTCACAAACACAACCACTACCCCCACAGTCTCCAGCACAATCCCCACAAGCACGAACTCCACGCCTACAACACAACGCCCATAAATACAAGCACCACGCCCACAGCACCAAGCGCCTCCGTGTCGCCAACACACGCCTATCATGAGAGAGGAAGGAAGCTCTGCTCCCAGATGGACGCTCCATTATCTTAAATGAATTCCGGTAAAAGGTCTTAGATATACAGCCTAGTTTTCCTCTATCTTTTTAACCTAAGGAATGTTTATCATTTATTTTTCTCGAGCGATATGGCTGTCAGCTGAGTGTACATGAAGACTAGACATTTAGGCAGTGTTCTGTAAGGAAGACTCAGGAACTGGCTGCATGAAGACGGGACTTCAGGAACTGGCTGCATGGAAGGGGGACTTTAGGCAGTATTTGGTAAGGAAGACTCAGGAACTGGCTGCATGAAGACGGGACTTTAGGGAGTGTTCTGTAAGGAAGACTCAGGAACTGGCTGCATGGAGACGGGACTTCAGGAACTGGCTGCATGGAAGGGGGACTTTAGGCAGTATTCGGTAAGGAAGACTCAGGAACTGGCTGCATGGAAGGGGGACTTTAGGCAGTATTTGGTAAGGAATCCTGATATAATGGGACTTAAGTACTATGTTCTAAGGAAGTCTGAATTACTATCGGCATAAAGAAGTAACTTCGCGCAGTTGTCTGTAAGAGAGTGTAAGACACAGGTTGCAGAGAGGATGGTCTTAATCTACTTCCCTCTCTCAGATAATCTGATGCACAATAACTTGAGTTTGAAGGGAGGCTGGATTAGTATCAGCTCATATTCAGAAAAATCTGATGCTCGCAAGAGATTACGGATTCAAAAAAATAAAAAATAGGTTCTTCAGTTAATTTTGTTTCTTTGCTGATTCATGAGAGGGTGATAAAATAAAAGGGAAGCAAAGACACAAGTATTAGATTTGGAACGAATTAAAACGTTTGCAGAATTGCCGAAAGATGATCCAGAATTGACAGACGTAATGAATGAGGCTGTCGTGAGCGCTGCAGTATAAAAGACAAGCAATTACATGTCGTAAAAAAAACGAGACTATATAACACCAGGTGTCAGCGAGGCAGGGCAACACACAAGGTGTCAGCGAGGCAGGGCAACACACAAGGTGTCAGCGAGGCAGGGCAACACACAAGGTGTCAGCGAAGCAGGGCAACACACAAGGTGTCAGCGAGGCAGGGCAACACACCAGGTGTCAGCGAGGCAGGGCAACACACAAGGTGTCAGCGAGGCAGGGCAACACAAAAGGTGTCAGCGAGGCAGGGCAACACAAAGGTGTCAGCGAGGCAGGGCAACACACAAGGTGTCAGCGAGGCAGGGCAACACACAAGGTATCAGCGAGGCAGAACAACACACAAGGAGTCAGCGAGGCAGGACAACACACAAGGTATCAGCGAGGCAGGACAACACACAAGGTGTCAGCGAGGCAGAACAACATATAAGAACTCAATGTAGCACAGCAAAAGAGACAAAAAATCAAATGCAGGAAAGACTAAGCATTGCTAGAAAACACAAAAGAGGGAGTAATGGAAGAAGCAGAGACAAAAGTCGAGCAACACTACAGAAAATAAATAACTGTACGACAAACGTCAGCTACTTTAAGTGATTGTCAGCCATGAAATGTCATAAAAATACTGAGGAAGGGAGAAACAAAAGTTCTCCATTGAAAACGATAATGTTTTGCCAGAGTAAAATATGGAAAGGAATCAGAGAATCAAGTGTGTACAAAAAAAAAAGAGGTAACAGACGAGAATATAAAAGTATGTGTTGCAACTGGGGTGGGAAGGACAATATGTTTCACAATAAATATTGTTACCTACGCGACCCCATCCCTCCTTGAATGAATGGAGAAAGTAATGCTCTATCTCCCCTCACCCTTCCAGGCTGCTCCTAAACCTACCGTTTCTCCTCCTACCCTCATTAATGGGAACCCCTCCTTCACCGCACCCCATCCCCACCGACGCGGTTTCACTCGTTTTACCAAAAATCTAAAAATTCTAAATCAATCACCCATCTATTTCCTTCTCAAACCTATCCCACAAACGACCCCCTACCCACTACTGCAATACTCACCTCCTCCACACCGTCTGTTCCCTCCCTCCCACCCCACCTGCCCCTTTCCTGACGCTAAATACAAAAAAAAAGCAAGTGATATTGTAGCCCATCAAAAATTTAATCAAAGTTCTGTACGTATATGCTGACGGAATCTCCAATAAAACTGCGAATTAAAACCTCCGAAATGAATCCAGATATAAGCGCAATAGAAATAAAATGAATGAAGCAAAAAAAGTAGACAGATTTCAATGATAAATAACAAATGACATAAAGGGATAGAAGAGATGGATGAAAATTATATATATATATATATATATATATATATATATATATATATATATATATATATATATATATATATATATATATATATATATATATAAGAAAACGCTGAAGTATGAAGAAACAGAGGGAAAACAAAACTGCCAAGGACTTCTAGTTTACGTATTAAGAAAAAATATAAATGATTATCGTCGCGAAGCGCTAAAATTTCCCAACATGTAACTGGAAGCTCATAAAAGTATACGAGGACAATAATAAAACTACTATAAACATCACTGGAATGAGAGCATTAGCAGCAAATAAAAGAAAATAAAAATTCCAAGTCCTAGGAGGCTTTAACCAGGGAGAAACAGACTGGAAACTAAGCAGACATGATAAACGAGAGACATGGAAAGCAAAACTAGTGGACTCAGCATCCAACATATTTCGAGTAAAGGATGAGTGCAGAAAATAAGCCATGAGGAGTACTATTATTCAGCCAGAGTGAAGCCAATATCCAGATAACAGCCACTAAAATTAATATATTTTGACTAAAAATTCATTATTTTAGTGACAAAATATCTAAATTCTTATATTTTACTGCATTTTTCATACGAGTTTTTTAAATATGTGAATTTTTAAAATTTAAGAAATATGTGCCAGAACGTTACTTTATTGCATTTGTCGACAATTCAGTAGAATAAAAGGAACTTCTAGGAGAAAACGACCACTACATGATGGTGTATAGTTGCACACAACGCTCTTAAAAACAGAGAGGAAAATATAAATATGCTGAATGCGAAATACTTCAGGAGCAAGCCCGTTGCAAGTCTGTTGCAAGCTTGTTGTACTGGGTTGTGTTATACGCAACAGTCAGTAGCAACGTTACAAGAATCACTCAACAATGACAGACGTTAGATTCGGCAAAATACTGTACGATTCATGTGGAAAAAAACTCAGAGGGCTTCTGCCTCTGCCACACTGGTAGAGGCAGGTGCAACCAAGGGGGTTATGACCCCCACCCTCTTTCCATTAGCAGAGATAAAGAGTTCAAATATCGTACAGCATAGCTACATTAAGCCCCAACAATTTATATATATTCCCACGCCATCAATTCACTAATGCACAATATTTACAAATAGACAAAGGTTGAACACAAGCTACAAAAATGATTAATAGTGAAAACACTTTAACAGAGGACAAGTGATCACAATAAGGTGTGAGAGAGCTAGAGCCAAGTTTGTTAGAACAGTGACCTCAGACGAGGTGATCGAGTCAGCCAGCCATCTGACTCGTCAAGAAGAGCACCACGGCGCACCAAGCGGTCACCGGATGATCATATCTCAAAGTGATTCTAGTAACCCGTGTTTACAGAAAACAAAGGACTCATTGTTGGTCTTTTAAGATTAAATAGTAAATTACGCACACTGCGAAAACAACAGAATGCAACGAAGATGAGAATTTGCAAAGACAACCCATGACTGAGTAGGCAATGTATGAAAACGAGAATTATAATAGAGCATGGCAAAAATGAAGGACCGGGGTGGGAGGGAAGCAACTGACGATTAGAACAAGAGAGAAAGTAAATACCTTGAAACCAGGAAAATCTGTGAAACATGATAAAGGCTCTTGGAGCAGGGAGAGTGGACCCAGTAGCGACTAGCGAAGAGGCGGGGTCATGAGCTGTGAATCGACCCCTGCAACCACAAATAGGTGAGTACACACAATGTTTCGTATTCGCTTTTCGCGATTTCAAACCGTCGTATTGTTGACTGTGTTGTTGATACCCTTAACTTTTATCTGT
>WNWK01018766.1:0-39212 GCA_009830355.1 Cherax destructor | reverse complement strand
TCCTCACCCTACTACTACTACTACACTCACTACTACTACCTATCAATACTATCATTACTACTACTACTACTACTACTACTATCACTACTACTACTACTACTATCACTACTACTACCTACTACTATCACTACTACTACTACTACTACTACTACTACTACTACGCAGCTGCGCCTTTCATCCTCCAAAGTCACGTGACTCTCTAGTTGTCTCCTAACAATATACTCAAACTACAAATCCATAAACAAAAGAACATTTTTCCCTTCACCTATTCTTCAAAAATTTGTAATCCCAATAAAGTGCCCAAAAAAATACCGACCAAAAATCCTAAGACGCTTTGATCGCTTCTCACTAAATTTGCTTCGTCACGAATCCGAAAGAAAGGAAACGAACGCTGATTGGTTGGACACGTAGACGTCATGCTAATGCTGCCCAATCAGGAGCCGGGAAAAAAATATACGGACGTGTTTGGATTTATTTACCAAATGAAAAATGATGCATTTCTCTTTTTCTTCGTTTCTGTTTCTTTTTCGTCTTCATTGTTACATTTTTATTATTATTATTATTATTATTATTATTATTATTATTATTAAAAATAAGTATTATTATTAAAAGCTATTATCATTAATATTGAAATATAACTATTAACTATATTGTTATTATTATTAAAAGGAAGCACTAAACCGTAGGTGTCATTCAGCCCCTGAAGCATGAGAGGTAATCGGGTTTGATCCAATGGGAGGGTAGCTCCTCTTCCTCGCACCAAGAGCCGCTCACCCGCCCCAAGACGCAACTAGTGAAACATAGAATATTCTAACATAAGACATTAAGAGGACGTGTGGGAAATCAATTCTGATTGGAGGTGACTAGGCCCTGAATTCAGGTGACTAGACCCTGAATTCAGGTGACTAGGCCCTTAATTCAGGTGACAAGTCCCTGAATTCAGGTGATTAGGCTCTAAATTCAGGTGACTATGCCCTGAATTCAGGTGACTAGGCCCTGAATTCAGGTGACTAGTCCCTGAATTCAGGTGACTAGTCCCTGAATTCAGGTGACAAGTCCCTGAATTCAGGTGATTAGGCTCTAAATTCAGGTGACTATGCCCTGAATTCAGGTGACTAGGCCCTGAATTCAGGTGACTAGGCCCTGAATTCAGGTGACTAGGCCCTGAATTCAGGTGACTAGGTCCTGAATTCAGGTGACTAGGCTCTGAATTCAGGTGACTAGTCCCTGAATTCAGGTGACTAGTCCCTGAATTCAGGTGACTAGGCCCTGAATTCAGGTGACTAGGTCCTGGAGGAAGTGATCCCTAAGGTCACACAGGACCTGCAAGAAGGAGACCTTGGGTCACATTTCTTAGATGAGAGGATATATATATATATATATATATATATATATATATATATATATATATCACGGGAGATATACATCTCTCGGTTTATAAACACTATTGCTTTAAATTATTATATAAATATTATTATTATTATTACCACATTTTTTAAGTTGCTTTTATTAGACTCACTTTTTCTCATTTCAGTATTACCAAGAACCACACTCACCATACCGACGGAATCAAGACCCACACCCACTACAACACCACCGCCCACAACACCACCGCCCACAACAACACCCACAACAACTCTCGCTTCATATCCAACTTGCCAAAAATCTCCCCGAAAATACAGCGACTCTCTACTGCACGACTCCGTAGGGCGTAGCAAGCCTGCCTCCTCATAAATTAACAAGATGCTGGAATTAAATACAATGCGCAGACCTGGACTCCGGGAGAAATATAAGATACATGCATAAGATTTTAAGAAAAAGATTGGAATGAGAAAAAAACAAATTTTAGTGATGAACTCATTGGAAAAAAAGAAATTGTTCTTTTCGTGTATGTGTGAAGTGAAATGTGTATATAAAATTAGGAGGAGATGTAAGGTGGAAATGAAGGTGTGGGTGTATATCTACACCCACACAGCGAAGAGGTGGGGCCAGGAGCTGCGAATCGACCCCAGCAACCACAAATACGTATATGAGTACAGTCTCCCCATTCTCTCTCTCTCTCTCTCTGTCCTCTCTCTCTCTCTCTCTCTCTCTCCTCTCTCTCTCCTCTCCACTCCACACACTGTGACACCCACCACACCAGACAAAGTGTCTACAGACAAGTTCCTTTGTTAAAATGGTGACTAACACAACACACGAAACGTAGTAGGAAGTATCTATAGACAAGTGCCTTGACACCTGTAGGGATAATGCTTTTGTTTAAGAAGCTTTATAAAAACAATTCCAACAATCAAGCTGCAGTACAGGCTATGTAACTAAATAAAAGCAATACTCGACTATAAAACTACAATACACTATACTGTATAAAAGCAATACAAGCTATACAGGAACTGAGTGTATTAGTCCTGAGTTTGTTTACATCCGCTGCCCTGAATCCTGTTGTCACTGTCATCGCCTGGTTATTGGTGCAGGGGTTGAGTCTCAGCTCCTGGCCCGCAGCTTAAGCTGGTTGTCACCGAGTTCACTTCTTCCCGGATTCCATTGGAAACTATTTTACCTGCTCTTAAAGCTGTGTATAGAGTCTACATCCAACACTTATCATCTGAGTCATACAACTTTGTCTCGCACACATCTTCTGACCTTTTTTTCATGGTAGATGTCTTGATGATAATGAAGGGATCTTGATCCAAGGAGCTGGAATGACTTTCCCCTACGAATCAAACCAGACTGCTTCCTATTACCAAGGCTCCATGTAACTCCTATCGGTCATAAATATATTATTTTAGCTGCTATCTTTGCTCTTTTGTACCCGTTTCCCGTCTGTCAGTCTGCTGGTGTCCCCCCTGTCAAGACTTGTGTATCCAGTACCCTCAGGCACACATCTCAACACTAACTGCTGCACTAACTGAAAAATGCTGGCTAACTCAGAGAGAAGCAGAAAAATGCTATACTATGACTGTCGATGCTTCACCTGACTCCTCGTATCTGAAGCAAATTGTGTTCTGCACTGTTGCTGGTCGGTAAGTCAGAAAAATGCATTTTAATAGTAGCTAAACCTATTTTGTATTCATATAAAAGTTTGTTAATCTGCTGTCGTCGAGAAAATATGGAGAACTTGCCCATTATTGTATGTTTGTTCCCATGGTCGATCACCATGCCCAGCCCTTCTAGGGCAGGGTAGGTGCCAAGGTTGGAGCTTGCTACCATCTGCAGCTCATAAGCCTGCCCTTCCCGTTAGAGAAGGTGGCAGACCAGAGAGGCCTAGCATCTATCTATCTCCATGCCTTGTGCTGGTGGGGAATGTGGCTAGGCCTGGGGCCAGTTGGTCCCGCCGATGAGGGTTATCCCCTCCCATGGGATACATAGGTCTCTGATACTCCCACGCCAGGAAGCCGGAGCCGGGTCGCCATCTGGTAAAGACCCGTGCCTGGAGAATTCCCGGTGAATCAACACCTCCTCCTTTGTTCCCATAGGCTCGGAGACCCTTGGCTCATGGGGAAAAAGTGCATCTAAGTTCCTCAAGGAGCTGGGCAAAAGACTCAACAGGGTAACTAGGGATCCCAGGGCAGCTAGTTTTCTGTTCCAGCGACTCAGCGCTGCTGTTCAGAGGGGTAATGCATGCTGTATTCTGGGCACGCGCCCCAGCTCGGAAGAGCTGGATGAGATTTTCGCATTATAATCAGTGACAAACATGTAACAATATGTACTAGACATGTATCTCTCACCTCGTGTACTGTATATGCCATCTTTATATCAACAATGTATCTCTTAAATCTTTTGTACCATATTATGTAATAAAATATACCTATTGGTAAAAAAAAGATGGGGTGGTAGGAGAAGTGGAATATTCAAATGGCTCCAGGAAGAAATCCAAATATTCTTCCTTGAAGCCTTTTTATCCACTTCTCCTAGGCTATGGGTCCCACAATTTGCACCAGAGGTGGACCCCATCTTATATATATATATATATATATATATATATATATATATATATATATATACAAACACTGATCTCTGGCCGACGGAGACTCGAACCTACGAACCTCATGACAAGGTACGCAGTGCTTTACCGACCGTACCACACTGGTCCAATACCTTGGCATCCAGCTTTCGCTAGACGTTATTCCAAGGCAGCCAGCTTTCAGGCAGGAAGGTTACAGCTGGCCGAGTCTCCGTCGGCCAGAGATCAGTGTTTGTGAATATTTCGCCTGCTCTTGCGAATTCTAGCTATATATATATATATATATATATATATATATATATATATATATATATATATATATATATATATATATATATATATATATATATATATATATATAACTGTAACCACGAACGAGTGGTATTGGTCAATAACAACACTGCGCTAGCCAGGTTTCGAACCCATGTTGTACTGGCCCGAGAACCACATGACGCCTTAAACCACAAGACCACCTGTGGGTTAAGGCGTCGTGTGGTTCTCGCTCACAATGACGGGCCAGTACAAATATTGAATACTATTAACAGGTACGTATATCAAATTATGATGGAATATAAAATACCGAAAAGTTGACGAATGAGACACGTACAACACTTGGGAATATTTATTACCGTCAGTAAAGATACCCAAGTGTTTTATTCGTTTAGATGTAAATATTGAAGGCCAGGGACTATTCAATATCCGTTGAAGAGGTTATGCACCAGACTTTACATTAGTCAACTCAAAAACCTCACATATATATTAAGACCACTTTTTTTTTTTAGTTAACCTAGCAAATATGTTTTTAGTGAATAATTCTTAAAATAAATTTAAAAAGTTGCAAGTGGTTAGTGTATAGTAACTTGTTTTACTAGTTAATTTTATAAAGTTGTCTGTAAATACTTATGGTAGGTATAAGGTTTGTCAGGAAACAGGACAAGTGTTTCCTGACGCAGGTCTCAATCATATGATGACCCACAGCTGGAGCTTTTGGTCATCTGACCGAGGCCTTCCACTGGCTTACCCCAGTGGCTGTGATGATAATTGTTGTTTCTTTAATAAGTAAATTCAGTTTAGTTCAAGGATTGACAAGTAAACGCTTTAAAGATTGAATATTAAATTATTTAAATACAATTATTTTAATAACTCTAAATTTATATTAAATTTTGCTAAATAAATTTGTTACATTTTCGTATTTATTATAAAAAACGTAAGTAATTTTATTTATGAGAAAGAAAATATAAAAAAAATAATGCAACGGATCTTACACTTACTTATTACCAGTGAAAGAAGATAAAAGAAAAAAAATAATTGAGGAATTATGCTTCTCTGTGTATAAGAACTAGATTGGTTTTGATACCAATAAGGGTCTCATTATGACTGAAAGCACCACTATGTAGTGATTGTTTTGATACCAATAAGGGTCTCATTATCACTGAAAACACCACTATGTAGTGATTGTTGATATTTTCAATCTGGGAAAACGTAGCTGAGGGTAAATCAGCGGAAACTTAACCAATTAACAACTCATGAAGCTATTATTAACACCACCTCCGTACACTAATATATATAAAATATATATATAGTATATATATATATATATATATATATATATATATATATATATATATATATATATATATATATATATATATATATATATATATATATATATATATATATATAAAACTACTTTTTGGCAATGTCTGCTTAGCTGTGCCGGAAAGAAGGGGAAAGAGGCTAGCCTCAATGATCATTAAACCTTTTAAGAGACTTTCCTAGAGCTGATAACCTCATTCCCTTCCCCATCAACACAAAAATGGGAGAGGCAGAACCCCACTCACTCCACTGACAGCGAAAAATCAGAGTCCAAGTGAGCAAGAAAATTGAAGAGGGCAACACAGTGGGAGCAATCAGAATTATCACCAGTGAAGATACAGTTGCCCCCAGAGATGCTGACACTGCTGAAGCACTTAGAGGAAAGCACCCTGCCAGGGAAACCAGGGTACCAACAGTTCCAACACCTCTGTCCCCACTGTGGAACCACTGATTGTGCAAGACTCGGACATTTACAAAGCAATAATGTCATTCCTTCCGGCTCTGCTGGGGTTACACTGAATAAGGCCACAACATTTAAAGGAAATGGTTAATCCAGTTATCGGGAGATTGCAGAGACACTGCTGTCAGAGATCACAAGGTTCGTCAACAATTCCTTGGCTGGTCTGATTCCTGACGAGATTAAACCTTCTTTTTGGAGCATCACTTTGTGCCCTTAAAAAGAAGGATGGAGGAATTAGGCCAATCGCAGTGGGCAACACGTTTCGCCGCCTCGTTTCTAAAGCTGCTGTCAGAAGTATTCGCGCAGAGGCAGCCATCATGCTTCAACCAAACCAGCTTGGCTTTGGGGTCTCTCAAGGAAGTGAAGCAGCAGTTCATGCAACAAGGGCATATATCGACAACCTGCCTGAGGACAATGCAGTGGTTAAATTAGATTTCAAGAATGCATTTAATCTCTGAAAAGGGACGTAGTATTAGCAGCTGTACAAGAACATTTTCCAGGTCTCTTCCTTTTGTTTCAGCTGGATATAGCAAGGAATCAATGCTCCTGTTTGGAGAGCATGAAATCACATCATCAGAGGGTGTCAGCAAGGGGACCTCTCGCACCATTTCTTCTGTATAGCAGTTAGGGAAATCACAGTAAGACTGACCAGTGAGCTAAACATCTGGTTCCTGGATGATGGCACACTAGCAGGTACAAAGGAGTCCCTTGTAGATGATCTTACACAGGTGATGACACAGGGACAGGAAATGGGTCTCATCCTGAATCCATCCAAATGTGAAATCATATCAGTCAATCAACAGTGATAGATGCAGTGTATCAAAACTACCAGGAGCAACAGTCATTGCCCTACTAATAGTGTCTTGCTTGGAGCACCTCTGGGAAGAGATGCCATTGACACAATTCTCAGGAAGAAACTGGAAGAATTGAGGAGAATGGAACAACGAATAGGCAATCTTGACACCCATGATGCCTTGTACTCTCCTCACAAAATGCTTGAGTCTGCCCAGGTTGACATATTTCCTAAGATGTGCTCCTTCATATGATAATCCTATACTGCACGAATATGACAGTATCCTGAGGCAGATCTTTACTAAAGTACTTAACCTTACTCTAGAAGATGGGCAGTGGGACCAAGCTACCCCAGTCAGACTAGGAGGCATTGGTGTCCGCAAGTCATCTCAGATTGCTCTACCTGCTTTCCTGTCTTCATGCATTGCATCCAGAGGGCTTGTAGCAGCAATTCTCCCTGAACATCTTAGGGACACGATTGGAATCCATGACCAAAAGTTCGTTGATGGAGCCAGGATCTGGGATAACCTAACAGGCTCTGAAACCAGGCCTGCTCCCCCAACAACTCAAACAGTCGCACTGGGATGGCCCAATAGTAGAGAATATAGCCTCAGCAATGCTTCAGAGTGTGTCAGGGAAGGATAGAGCCCGCCTACTTGCAGGAGCTCCTCATGCAGGGGACTTTCTTTGGCTGTTCCCAACTCCAGCCTTGGCACACGCCTCGACCCACAGACCATCCGCATTGGTGTTGCCCTTCGACTTGCCGCCCCTATTCTCGCCGAACACAGGTGTATTTGTGGCAGTGAAGCAGCAGACCGATTCGGGTACCATGGTCTTGTGTGTCGTAAATGAGGGAAAGATTGCAAGACATGAAGAGGTTAATAACATTATCAAGAGGAGCCTCACAACAGCCGGATGCCCAGCAGTAAGGGAACCACCCCAACTATGCAGATCTGATGGCAACCAAAAGCGTCCAGATGGTATCACCCTTCAAGCCTGGGCAGACGGCAAGCAGGTGGTGGGTACACATGTGCATCTACCTTGGCTGATACCATCTCCAGTAACCAGGGAGGAAGAGGGGCGCTGCCACCTTCAGGGAGTCCCAGAAGTCGAGAAAATATGGAGAACTTGCCCATCATTATATGTTTGTTCCCATAGGCTCGAGACCCTTGGCTCATGGGGAAAGAGTGCATCTAAGTTCCTCAAGGAGCTGGGCAAAAGACTCAACAGGGTAACT
Organism: Cherax destructor; assembly: GCA_009830355.1. Taxonomy (NCBI): domain Eukaryota; kingdom Metazoa; phylum Arthropoda; class Malacostraca; order Decapoda; family Parastacidae; genus Cherax; species Cherax destructor. The sequence goes on along the minus strand of WNWK01018766.1, from coordinate 31,166 downwards.
AGGATCCCAGGGCAGCTAGTTTTCTGTTCCAGCGACTCAGCGCTGCTGTTCAGAGGGGTAATGCATGCTGTATTCTGGGCACCACCAGCTGGAAGAGCTGGATGAGATTTTCACATTATAATCAATGCAAAGATGTAACAATATGTACTAGACATGTATCTCACCTCGTGTACTGTATATGCCATCTTTATATCAACAATGTATCTCTCAAATCTTTGTACCATATTATGTAATAAAACATATATATATATATATATATATATATATATATATATATATATATATATATACATTTTCCAGGTCTTTTCCCCTTTTGTTTCAGCTGGATATAGCAAGGAATCAATGCTCCTGTTTGGGAGAGCATGAAATCACATCATCAGAGGGTGTCCAGCAAGGGGACCCTCCCCACCATTTCTCTTCTGTATAGCAGTTAGGGAAATCACAGTAAGACTGACCAGTGAGCTAACATCTGGTTCCTGGATGATGGCACACTAGCAGGTACAAGGAGCCCCTTGTGATGATCTTACACAGGTGATGACACAGGGACAGGAAATGGGTCTCATCCTGAATCCATCCAAATGTGAAATCATATCAGTCAATCAACAAGTGATAGATGCAGGCTATCAAAACTACCAGGAGCAACAGTCATTGCCCCTACTAATAGTGTTCTTGCTTGGAGCACCTCTGGAAGAGATGCCATTGACACAATTCTCAGGAAGAAACGGGAAGAATTGAGGAGAATGGAACAACGAATAGGCAATCTTGACACCCATGATGCCTTGCCTCCTCACAAAATGCTTGAGTCTGCCCAGGTTGACATATTTCCTAAGATGTGCTCCTTCATATGATAATCCATACTGCACGAATATGACAGTATCCTGAGGCAGATCTTTACTAAAGTACTTAACCTTACTCTAGAAGATGGGCAGTGACAAGCTACACTCCCAGTCAGACTAGGAGGCATTGGTGTCCGCAAGTCATCTCAGATTGCTCTACCTGCTTTCCTGTCTTCATGCATTGCATCCAGAGGGCTTGTAGCACAATTCTCCCTGAACATCTTAGGGACACGATTGGAATCCATGACCAAAAGTTCGTTGATGGAGCCAGGATCTGGGATAACCTAACAGGCTCTGAAACCAGGCCTGCTCCCCCAACAACTACAAACAGTCGCACTGGGATGGCCCAATAGTAAAAATATAGCCTCAGCAATGCTTCAGAGGGGTGTCAGGGAAGGATAGAGCCCGCCTACTTGCAGTGAGAGCTCCTCATGCAGGGGACTTTCTTTGGCTGTTCCCAACTCCAGCCTTGGCACGCCTCGACCCACAGACCATCCGCATTGGTGTTGCCCTTCGACTTGCCGCCCCTATTCTCGCCGAACACAGGTGTATTTGTGGCGTGAAGCAGCAGACTCGATTCGGGTACCATGGTCTTGTGTCGTAAACCGAGGAAAGATTGCTAGACATGAAGAGGTTAATAACATTATCAAGAGGAGCCTCACAACAGCCGGATGCCCAGCAGTAAGGAACCACCCCAACTATGCAGATCTGATGGCAACCAAAAGCGTCCAGATGGTATCACCCTTCAAGCCTGGACAGACGGCAAGCAGGTGGTGGGACTACACATGCATCTACCTTGGCTGATACCTATCTCCAGTACACCAGGGAGGAAGGAGGGGCTGCTGCCACCTTCAGGGAGTCCCAGAAGTCGAGAAAATATGAGAACTTGCCCATCATTATATGTTTGTTCCAGGCTCAGAGACCCTTGGCTCATGGGGGAAAGAGTGCATCTAAGTTCCTCAAGGAGCTGGGCAAAAGACTCAACAGGGGAACTAGGGATCCCAGGGCAGCTAGTTTTCTGTTCCAGCGACTCAGCGCTGCTGTTCAGAGGGGTAATGCATGCTGTATTCTGGCACGCCACCAGCTCGGAAGAGCTGGATGAGATTTTCGCATTATAATCAGTGACAAACATGTAACAATATGTACTAGACATGTATCTCTCACCTCGTGTACTGTATATGCCATCTTTATATCAACAATGTATCTCTCAAATCTTTGTACCATATTATAATAAAACATACCTATTGGTAAAAAAAAAATTAAAAGATGGGGTGGTAGGAGAAGTGGAAAATATATATATATATATATATATATATATATATATATATATATATATATATATATATATATATATATATATATATATATATATCATGTGTGTGTGTATGTTTTGTTGGCTTCCTTGTATACCTGGAGAGTGTTTCGGGGTCGACGTCCCTGCGGCCCGGTCTGTGACCTGGCCTCATTGTGGATCAGGGCCTGATCAACCAGGCTGTTACTGTTGGCCACATGTAAACCGAAGTATGAACCACAGCCCTGCTGATCAGGTACTGACTTTAGGTGCCTGTCCAAAGCCTTCTTGAAGACAGCCAGGGGTCTATTGGTAATCCCCTTATGTATGCTGGGAGGCAGGTGAACAGTCTTGTAGCATGATGCTTCACATAACTCTTATCAGAAACCACATTTAAAAGTTATCTACTTTTAAAACACTTTTTAGAAAATAAGCTTACAAATACAAACATAAAAGATGCCTAAAACTAGATTGACTTACTTTCTCCTATACCCACTTTCCGCCCATTCACGGGGGCGGATCAAAAGTGGGGATAGCAAGAATAGTAGGGGAGAGGAAGGCTGTAGAAAAATAAAAGCTGGGGCTAGCTAGTAGCAGCAACAAAGGTGTCGTGGGGTTAGTTTTGTCCGTAACAGTAGTTCATGATTGCTGGCCCCCGGGGGGAGACGTGGTTTGATGGCGGGTGTCGTTGGGGCCCAAAGGGCCCTCGGTTAAATCCCACCGAGCCCACGCCAAGGGGATGGTTTTTTTATGGCAAGGATGGGGGAATGGTATAATCCCAAAAGGGGGTATTAGGGGGTTTAAAAAGAATGCTGTTAGAGATCCACACTTGTAAATGGAAAGTATGGCTGAGGGAAGGGGCCAAGCGAGATTGGTACAGGAAAAGGATAAATAGCTTGAAAGCGTTTTTAGAAGATAGTGAGGACGTTAATGATTCTTAAGGAACGTAGTCCAGGAGTCGGGTATGTCTTGGGTCTGTAGAGGCCCCCGTCCCCCGGGGGTTTTTAAGTCCTGGGTGGGGGGCCCGCTCGTGGGAAACCGGGAAACCTCCCTCCCCCACCCAACACACAAAATGATTCTGGTTTCCCTGCACAGAGGGGGAGTCTTGGCTGCCGTGGGGGGCTGGTTTGTAATAAGACCCTAAAGAGATTTGGGGAAAATGGGAAAAAACCCAAAAGTTGGGGGAAAAAAACCCTGCCTTCAATACATTCTTTTTTGATTTGCCTGATGAAGCCAACCGGTTAGGGGGAAAAGGGGGGGTTTCCCGGGGGTCAACCCCCCCGGGGCCCTTGGTCGGGTGACCAGGGCCTCATGGGGGACCCTTTTGGGGGGATCAACCGGGAAAACCCCAAACGTGCAAACCCACAGCCCGGCTGGCGGTACTGATTTTAGGGCTTGTCCAGTGCCAGTTTGGGGACAGCCGGGGGTTTTTGGGAAAACCCCCTTATGTAGGGGGGGGAGGCGGGAAAAGTAACAATAAAAAACCCCCAACTTTGAAATGTCCCTTTAAAGAGAAAGGTTTTTGGGAAGTGAATTTTTGGGGATATGGGATAAATTTTTTTTTTTTTTGTATGGGGGGGGAAACCCACCACCATACCTTTATAGTGACATATGACCCAAAACACTAAAAATTGGGTTTCCCCCGAAGGGGGAAGAAAAGAGGGGTATTGTTCGTGAAAAGTGGTTCTGAGCTCGCCCCCGAACTGGGATACCCCCCTCTTTGATGGAAATGTTATTTTGTTTTTCTGGGGGGTTTTTCTTGATTCCACAAATTTCCCCATGCAGTGATCCCCAACCCGCTTATTTTTGTGTGAAAAACCCGTGTTTTTTCCCCGGAGCGTGAGTTGTTTAATGTCGCCCGTTTGCAAGGGGGGTTAGTTTTTGGGAAAAGGGTTTCCCTTTACATCATTTGTGTATAGTATGTAAAGGGAAAATAACCCCATGAGACCCCCTGGGGAAAAAAAAAACCCGGGGCCCAATTTTTTTTAAAGTTGGTAGGAAGGTCAAAAGAATTTTAAAAAAATTACAAGATCGTGTCGAAAGCCTTCCCCTGTCCTTGGAAGAAGGCAGTCTCTCTTGAGCCTTGTTGTTTTTTTTATAAAGTTTTAGAATGTTTGAATGCCATGGGGGCCTAATTGAGCCTAGGCTAGACATTTCCCCTTTTCCCAAGGAGAAAAAGGGGAAAGTGGTGATACGTTAAAACAGGGGTAAGAAAAAAAACCCGGATAAGAAAAAAACCAAGGGGGGCCCCAACAGCCAAAGGGGGATTGTGTGTCATCTGCAGACATGACTGGTTTATCTTGGGAGGGTCGGAGGGGTGGCCCCCTCAAACGACGCTAGATAAGTTTTTCCCCGTCCGGGTATGAGACTAAACTTTCCCTCAGGTGTTATGGAAGGTGGCGCTTGTAAAAAGAAAAAAAAATGACATTTGAAAGGCGTTAAGAATGGCAAAATATATGGCAAAAGTGGGAAAAAAATCATGTTAATTTGTTAATTAGGTTAGGTAAGGTTTGCGGGGAAAAAACGGGTTTTTCCCCGGGGCGCGGGTTTTAGTCAGATGATGCCCCCCCGTTGGAGTTTTTTTTCATCTGACCGGGGGCCCTTTTCCCCTGGCTTACCAGTCCACCCCCTTTTAAAAGTTATGGTTATGATTATAATCAATTTTATTACCCCCTATTGGAAAAAAAAAAAAATGAAGGGGGGGAGGAGGTATTGATTCGCCGGGAATTCTCCCCGCCCCGGGGGGATTCCCGTGGGGGACCCGGCCCGGGCCCCCCCATTGGGGGGGATCAAAAAACCATGTCCCATGGGGGGGGGCGCCCCCCCCATCGTCAGAACCAACCGTCCCCAGACCCAGCCCACATTCCCCACCCGCACGGGGCACGTAGGGGGGAAACTAGGGGGCCCGGTCTGCCATCTTCCCCGGGGAAGGGGAGTCTTTGGAAAAGGCAGATGGTAGCAAGCACCTACCCTGCCCTAGAAGGGCCATGGTGATCCACCCAAAAAATGAAGTAAAAAACAATTTATGTATTAAAATTTTTTTTTAAATTTTTTTGTATTAATAAAAAAGAAAATATAATAAAAATAAAAAATTTTTTTGCAAAGTTAATACTAAAGCCAAGTGTAAAAAAAAAATTATTATAAATCATAAAAAAATAATAAATATTTTTTTTAGATATTGGGCCCCACATTTAGCAGTTTTAAAAAAGGGAAAAGAAATAATTGAGTTTTTTAAAAAGTCTTTTTTTTTAAAATTTCTACTTAAGGGAAAATTTTTTTGTTTTATATCGCTTAGATCTGAAATTTAATATAATAATCTCCTCTCTATACAAAAAAACCCCCCCAAAAAAACCGCCCCCCAAAAAACCCGGGGATGAGGGGATCCATGGGGTTTACAACCCAAAAGGGGCAGGGAAAAAACCGCCAAAGGGCCGCCATGACATTCAGAAAGCCTTCGGGAAAACCAAAACTCTTGCGCGATGGAAAACTTAAAAATTTTTTTAGGGGTATCGTATCTCCTACATTCCACATCACAGACGGGGGGAAAATGCAAAATTAAAATTTAAGACCTGGTGGGGGGGCGTTCCCCCCGAAAAACCCTTCCAGGACAAAAACACAACCCCCCCAAAAAACCCGGCCCAAACGTCTTTGTTCTTTTTTTATATTCTTTTGGTTTTTAAGCCTTTTTGGGCCCTTTTGTTATTTTTTAAACCCTTAGGAGATTTGGAAAAAAATTAAAATTTTTAAAAAATCCCCCGGGAATTGATGTTGGTTTAAAAGGCGGAAAAAACCCTTTTGTTCACGTTACCCCGGGGTTTTTTAAAAAAAAATTAACTTTTCCCCCCCAACCCCGGCCCTCCCCTAAAAATTGCCAAAAATGGGCTTACATGGATGTGACTATATTTGTTTTTCCCCCCGTTTTAAATTTAAGGGCCCCAAAACCCTTTTTGAAACCCCGTAAGGGGGGGGCATCTTCCCCCTTTTTTGAAAGCACCTTTTTAAAAGGGGGGGGATCTTCCCCCCCAAATTTTGAAGGCACCTTATTAAGGTGGACATTTTCCCCTTTTTAAAAGGGGGAGCATTTTCCCCTCTTATTAAGGGGGTGACCATCTTCCTCTTATTAAGGTGTGAGCATCCCCCTCCTCGTCAACCCCCCTTAAGATGGAGAAGGAGGAAAAGAGGGGCCCCGACTATTTGCCCCTTCTGCCCCCGGGTTTTTAAACTGCATTTGGGCCCCTCATTTTCCTTCCTCAGAAAATTTCATTTATATTTCAGAATTGATTTAATCCTTAATTTCGTCAGCAAAACATTCGCTGTGTTGCAAGTGTTACCTATCGTAGACACACACAAAGGTTCCCGGGGGTGCTCTTTCGTCACGGGGGGAACGTTGGGCATATTTTCTTTTTAAACTGCTGCCCCTGTTCACCTAGAGAAAGTAGGTACCTAGGTGTAAGCCGACTGTTGTGGGGCGCATCCTGGGGGGCAAAAAATTTTCTTTGGGGTGCATGAAACCCCTGCATAACCAGGGGCTTTTTTGGGGGGAATAAAAAATAAATTTTTTATTATTATTATTATTATTATTATTATTATTATTATTATTATTATTATTATTATAAATAAAATGATAATAATAAGTCACAAGGGGGGGGCAGGGAAAATTTTTTCATCCTCAGAGTGGTCAGAAAATTGAATGACCAGGATAATGGTTTTAAGATTTTATGATCTGACAGATCTTCATGAATAGGTATGAAAGGATTCAAAAACCAGCAGATAGGGGAAAATCAGGAAAAGGGTTTCTTTTAAAAAGGGAGTGCCAGGAGCTGAGACTCAACCTCTCCAACCAGAAATAGGCGAGTACAAAAAAACGAGAAAAACTCCCCCCTTCTTCCGGACTGCAAGAAATTACTAGTTTTAATGCAATTTTCAGAACATAATCCAAAAATTAGAAGCAGAATCGGCATGGGCAAACTAACAGGTGGGGTCCCCAAGGATCACTAAAAGGACTGCCACTTTTTCAAATAATGCCCCAAAGGCCCTTAAAACTGAAGAATGCGACTTTTGGGGAATTTTTTTTTAGTTAAAGTTTTTCAGCCAGTGGTTTTTAGCCCCAAAAGAAGAACGGTAGAAGATAAGGAGGTTGAGGGAACCGCCCCCCAGCCGGGGGCTAAAAGCCCCCCAAAACTGATGGATTGAACACATCAACTTCCCGGTTGAGGGACTAAAATTTCCTCAAACTTTCCCCTTTTCTTCCACCGTTCTTTCTCTTTACTGGACGAAAAGCCACTGGGCCAAAATTTTCCCCAAAAAAAAATTTCCCCCAAAATTTTAAAAGTTTTCCCCCTTTTTTTTAAATTTCAGTTTACTAAATAATTTATAACAAAAATTAAAACTAACCCCCGGCCCCTTTTTTGTGTCTGTTTTCTGACGTAAAAATAATTTAAAAATAATAAAAAAAACTTTATTTCTAAAAGTTTAAAGGCCCCATACCATAGTTGACCTCAGTGACATATAAAAGCCCCTTGTTATGCAGAGCTTTTTGGGAGCAAATTAGGTTAACTTTGTCCCAGGATGCGACCCACACCAGTCCCCACCCAGGTACCCATTTTACTGATGGGTGAACATGGACATCAGGTGTTTTAAGGAAACACGTCCTAATGTTTTCCAGCCGTACCGGGGGGGATCGCCCCCTGGAACTCAGTGTGTGAGCTGAGGGCTACCAATCGAGCTACGATTTTTATGACCGGGAGAGGATAAAGGCAAGATTCAGGAAGATCTGAACGGGCTGTTAAGTGGCCCAACAAGGGCTGCTGGAGTTAAACCCAAAAAAAACGCAAGGTGATGCAGACTGGAGAATGCTAGAGGGGGGAGGATGGAACATAACCTCGAATACATTCTAGAAAGGAAAAGAACCTGTGAATAACAATGAAGGAAAAGTAAATGGGTTTGGGTTTTCAAATATAACACTAAGAACATCACCGTATAACATCAGCGCTACAAAAATAATCAGCAAACATCAAAACAGCATTAACGACCTTAACTAACGATCCACATTGCGCACTAAATATCGGTAGGTTGCCCTAATAATTAGGGAAACGGAAATATATGTTGTATTGGGGCCTAGTGCACAGCCCTCCAGGCATTTTTTCGAAGCTAAAAGGACAAATTGGCCCTACGATTGGGAGGAATAAACTAGAACAAGACGAGAAGGAGCTGAACCTAACGACCATGATGGAGAGGAAGACTAGAGAAGTTAGCAAAATTAAAAAAGGGTCTGGTGTTTTGTGCAGTTCAGCACTTTTAAATTATAGGAAACGTTTCGCCACTAGTCTTTGGGATTGAAGAAGTTTAAAACGTTTTCTCTAATAAATGCCCTGAACTGTACGTTTTTTTTCGATAACACAACTGTTAAGGCAAAGGTGAAAGCTAAAAAATCAGGACCTTTTAAAGGGGTCACAGAAAAAAAATAAAAAAACAAATAATTTTTTTTTGTTTTTGGTATATAGGTAATGTAGTTTACATGTGAAAAATTTTTTGTTAGACACAGAAGAAAGTCACTAAAAACAGAAGACAAAAGTCCATAGAGATGTATGGAAGTATTTATGAAGTCTCAAGACTTGTTGATGGGTGGTAATTAAAATTTAAGCCCAGTTTCACGGGGTAAATTCGGGAAGACCCAAAAGGCCAGAAAGCAATTAATGTCGATCAGTCGTCCAGGAGACAGATGTAAAATCTGGTACTTGACTTTCCTTTTCTTCGTGTACTGGGAAAAAAGAACATAAGAAAGAAGGGAAAACTGCAACAGGCCACTGGGCCCATGGAGGAAAATTAAATCTCCAAATGAATGACTGTTGAGCTATGTTATTTAACGGTTAGAGTATGACTTGACAACATGGGTATCATTAGTCATTGGAAACATTCAGAGTGCATGCGTGAGCCAGCCAGTCCCCTGTGGGGGATCGCACACACACACACACACCCCAAAAGAGTAGGGAAGAGCTCAACATGGGGTTTGGGGGCTTTTCCCAGTGGAGACAAAGACCCCCAAAGCTGGAACGGTGGGGTACACCAACAAGTGCGGGACACAATACACACAACCGAGGAGGTGAAAAGGCTGCTAAGGAACTAGATACCCCAAAGGTGGGGGGAAGGACAATATCTCTCCATGGGCCCTGAGGGGGGGGAGCAGAGGCGCTGTGTGTCCCCTAACAACAATTTTTCCAAAAATCTATCAAACAGGGAGACTACCGAGGATGGAAGACGGTAAATGTATTTCCCAATTTCAAAAAAAGGCGAAACACAAGCATTAAACTACAGCCCCGTTGTCACTAAACATGTAGGGTATGTAAACTCATGGAGAAGATTATTGGGAAAAGAGTTGTGGAGCACCTAGAAAGGAATGAGCTTATAAAGACAACCAGCCCGGTTTAAAGGGAAAGGGGAAATTTGTATCAAAACCTGGATTTTTAACGACAAGGTTACAGAAATAAGACAAGAGAGAAGGGAGGTGAGTAGATGGCATTTTCTTGGACTGTAAGAAGGCTTTCGATACATTTTCCTGACAAAAAGATTAGTGAAAAAATTTAGGACCAGGCAGGTATAACGGGAAAAGGGCCCTGCAGTGGATCAGAAATATCTGACAGGAAGGCAACAACGAGTCGTGGTACGTGACGAGGTGTCAGAGTGGGCGCCTTGGGCGAGCTGGGTTCCACAGGGATGGGGCCTAGGGGCCGGTGCTGTTTCGGGTAGGGAATAACATGACGGAAGGGATAGATTAAGAGGTGACCCTGTCTGCAGACGTGTGAAGCTAATGCGAAGAATTCAATTGGATGAGGATTAGGCAGGACTAAAAAGGGGATCGGGACAGGCTGCAGGCCTGGTCTAGCAACTGGCCCCTGGAATTTAACCCCATCAAGTGCAAAGTCATAAAGGTTGGGGGGAAGGGCAAAAAGACCGCAGACAGAGTACAGGAAAGGGGGTCAAAGACTGCAAATCTCACTCATGAAAAAGGATCTTGGGATGAGTTTAAAAAGAGCACATCTCCCTGAGGCTCCCATCAACTAAATAACTGTTGCAGCAAATTTGCGCCTGGAAAACCCTAAAATAACGTTGCGACACCACAGTAAGAAATCGTTCAAGACACTGTACACCATGTGTCGGGACCCATATTGGAGTATGCAGCACCAGTATGGGCCCCACACCTGGTCAAGCCCCAAAGAAATTAGAGAAACTGAAAAGGTTTGCAACAAGACTAGTCCCAGAGCTAATTTGGTATTTTACGAAGAGGGGTTAAAGGGAAAACGACCTGACGACACGGGAATATTGGATGGATAGGGGATATTACATAAAATACTGAAAAGGAAAGGGGGATGGGGGACAGGATGTTTCAGAGATGGGACTCAGCAACAAGGTGTCAAAATTTAAAAGGGAAGACTCAGATGAGCCCGGGGATGTTAAAGTATTTCTTCAGTCAGAGTTATCAGGAATTGGAACAGTCTAAAAAGTTATGTAGTGGAGGCAGGATCCATACTTAGCTTTAAGAAAATGTGGGGTAAAGCCATGGAGCGGGGAGGGAGTGGCCCGGGGGAAAGGCCAGCGAAGAATGGGGCCAGGAGTTTAAAATGGGCCCCCCAAACCCTGCACCTTCTTGCTTTTTTTTCTTCTTTTACCCTTTCCCCCCATCCCCTTTCTCTTCATCTATCCTCTATTGGGTTAAGATTTTCTCTCTTCGTTTTCCCGCCCCTCTTCCATTTTTTTCCCAAATTCCCCTCTGTCCCATCTTGTCCCCTTCCCCCCACAACCATTTCCCCGCCCCCCCCAACAACCATTTTTCCCCCCCCCTCCCAACAACCATTTCCCCGCCCCCCCCCAACAACCATTTCCCCCGCCCCCCCCCAACAACCATTTCCCCGCTCCCCCCCAACAACCATTTCCCAACCCCCCCCCAAAAACCATTTTCCCCGCTCCACCCCAACAACCATTTCCCAGCCCACCCCAACAACCATTTCCCAGCCCCCCCCCAACAACCATTTCCCCGCTCCACCCCAACAACCATTTCCCCAAACCCCCCCCCAACAACCATTTCCCAGCTCCACCCCAACAACCATTTCCCAGCTCCCCCCCCAACAACCATTTTTCCCCAACCCCCCCCCAACAACCATTTTCCCCGCTCCACCCCAACAACCATTTCCCCAACCCCCCCCCCAAAAACCCTTTCCCCGCTCCAACCCCAAAAACCCTTTTCCCCGCTCCACCCCCCAAAAACCATTTCCCAACCCCCCCCCAACAACTATTTCCCCGCTCCACCCCCAACCATTTCCCCCCCCCTCCCAACGACCACCCCGCCCCCCCCCCAACATCCAATATTCCCACAGCCAACCATAAGACACACCTTGACAGCAACACCAACAGTTTAATGAACCATTTGACACTAATTGGCATAAAAAGCTTTTGGACTCTGAGGAAACTTTTGTAAACGTGTTTACCTCTACCTGGGTGTGTGAGTGTAAACGTGTTTACATCTGTCTGTCGTGTGTGTAAATGATCCGTGTTCGACGCCTCGGAGGTCGGTGTCGGAATGATGGAAGATGTTTGTACCTTTTCACATACACATACACACACACACACACACACACACACACACACACACACACACACACACATTATATTTAAAAGCCGAATAGGTAAAAATTTAATTAGCCGAACTCATTTAAAATTAAGTTCTTTCTAAAATTTTTTTACCAAAGGAACCTTAGAAAACTTACCTAACCTTTTTTATAACAAGCACAATTTGATTTCGCCTAATCCAAATAAATATATTTTCAAAAGTTTACAATTATTTAATAAACAAACACAATGAGATACATTTTTTTGTTAGGTTCAGAATTATTTTTTAAAAATTTTTGATACACAAAAATTTTGCTTGCCTTATTCGGCAAGAAGAGTGTTGCTATTTAAGCCAAAATCTCAAGTTTTACCTATTCGGCACGACTTTTTTTTATAAAAATTTAAAGGAAAGGGGGAGTAAAGTAGGCTAGATAATGAAAGAAGAGCAGGATTAGGAGAAGGAGGCGAGGATGAGATAAAAAAGGGGAAGAAAAGGGAAAAATGAGGGGGGGTGTGTCTAAGCTACTGTTGTGGTTGGGGGTGGTTGTTGGCCCTTTTCTTAACGGTGGGCAGTTCATGGTTTTCATCCTTTAAAGGGGGGTTGGGAGCAAAGGGGCTCAGCATTATTAATGCAAGAAATCCCCTAACCCCCCCCCTGTACCTTCGGCCACTACTCTCTCTTTTTTCCTTCCCTTTTTCTCCCCCCTTTCCCTCCTTCTTTTTTCCCCCCCCCCTTTTTTTTTTCTTTAACTTTTTTAATTTTTTTTTCTTTTTTTTTCTATTTACATTTTTAGAAGGCCAAAAAAAATTCTAAAAAAAAGTGAAAATTTTGAATTTTGTGAATTTGCCTGAAGGTCATGAAATTTTTTGAAGTATAAATGAGGGCAAGTGTACATTAAAAAATACTTCAAAAACCTGGAGAAATAGTCTGTTGTATGTGTCTCCTTTTATCCCCCCCCCAAGAGGAGGGGGGGTCTTTTCCCCCCATTAAGAGATGGATGCTCACCCCTTTTAAAAAGAGGAGGGGATGTCTCCATCTAAGAGGAAGACAGTCACCTCCTAAGAGGCCCCGGAGGACAGGCCACAAACAGGTAGTGACCACTCTCCCACCCCCCACCACAACCCCCCCACACCCCCTTCTAAACCCAACCCCACCCAAAAACACCCCCTCTTTTTTAAACCCTTTTTACGCCCTTACAAACCTGTAAATAAAAAACAAAATTAAAGATCATATTACGACATTATTTTAAAATCAGTAAAGACAAAAATGTTATATTTTTTAGCGACGTTTCGCTCTCAGGAGCTTGTTAACCAGAGGATATGTGAGGCACAGTGGGGGGGAAAGAGTATTAGAATCAGGGGGCCTACCGGCCCATGTTGTAGGTGGGGGGGTGGTAGTAGTAGTAAAATTATAGTAGTAGTATTAAGGGAAAGTAGTAGGTAGAAATAAAAGAGTAGTTAAAGTAGTAGTATATGTATAGAGTTAAAGTAGTAGTACTGGTAGAAAAGTAGAAAATTTAAGAAGTAGTGGGTAGAAAGGAAAATAGTGGGGAAAAGAGGAGAAGTAGAAAAGTAGTAGTGGGGTAGCAGTAGCAGTAACAGCAAAAAAGGTAGTAGTAAAGTATAATAGTAGTAGTAGCAGAAACAGCATAGTAATAGTTGCAGTAGAAGGAAGGTAAGTCTTGGCTGATATGTGACGACGGGGTTTTTTTTTGGGGAGAACTTTGCTTATACTTCAGAGATGATGAAGGTGCCTTAATAAGCCTGAAGGGGTAATTAAAGATGATTCAACTTTTGTCTGGGGAAATTTGGCTTTTGAATCACGACGTTACTGAATCTCATTAAAGGGTTTGGAGTTCCAGTGCTATCGGGAGGGTGTTCCGGGGGTCAACCCCCCCCGCGGGCCATTTTGTCGTTTCTGAGACTGTTTCTAGGCTCTGTATACACGGGTGGGCAAGTTTTTGATAAGAAAACCACATACATTTCTGTATGTTCAAGAGCCACAACAAAAAATTTTTTAAAAATTTTATTTAAAATAATAAAAATACAACTATATAGTAGTCCTATCACTAAAGCAGAATTGTTTAATTTGCTCGTTGAAGACTAAGTCTTCATTTTGCAGTTATATTTTTAAAATCTTTCTGGTAGGATGTCAAAGGTGTTCTAAGCCCAGTGGGGGACTGTTAGTGAGGATAACACGATGTTTTGACTTGATATTTTCAAAACAGAGAAGAGAAATCACAACAGTAAATTGTCCCAGAAACAGAGAGAAGGGGGAAGAGTTTTCTGAAGTTGGGATACTTGGTTCTGGGATTTGTTTCAAGTCATTTCAAATGAGTTTAAAAACCCACATGTTCCTGCAGCTAAATAAGCTCTGTTTTAATTTTTTATTTCAAACCTTTTCTCAAAATCATAAAAGTTTCCTAATTCCCTTCGTATTGTTTCACTTTATTGTCTTTAATTTCATTACGAGGAAAAGCAATTATATTCTTAATTTAAGGTGAAAAGTGGTCAAATTTCTTTTTGAAATCTTTTTGAAAAACTATTTTTTCTGAAAACTGATTACACAAATTTGTAATAACTTTGTTAGTTCCTTGAAGGGGAAATTTAAAATGGAGGTGTTGTATTATACCTGTAAAGAACATCAGAACCTGTACCTATTTGTGATCTTCTAGTTGTGGCTATTTCATTTTCTTTTCTTTAATAAAAGAAAATTGGCTCTAAAAGAGCAACAAACTTACCAAAAAAGACTGGTAGTTGACAGTCATCTTACAATACAGAGAAGGAAAGCTCACTTGGTTTTTCTTCAAGCTCCAGTTCCTCAATAAAATTTCTAAATTCACGATGATTTTTGCACTTGTCCGAATGAAATTCACAATTTCTAAAACCAATTTATGACATTGTTGATCTTGAAGTGATTACTTACTAAATGTTCAAAATGGATGATACAATGTATACAGAGATATTCAGGATAGTTGAGATCATGTGTCAGTTGCCCAACTAGGTCAGTATTTTGACCCACCATAGCTGGTGCTCCGTCTGTTGCAATACTAACAAGTTTGTGCAATGGTAGTTGAGCATTTAATAAATTATTTGTTAAGAGCATTTTGATGTCAATGCCTTTTGTTTTTGTTTGTTTATCAGATCTAAAATTTCCTTCTTTTTCATTTCCTTCGTTTGTAACATAGCGAACAAATATAGCTATGTGAGGGCTATATTGTTAGGTAAATAGACACAAGTGCAAGTAATGTGACATTTTATTGTGGCAACGTTTCGCTCTCCAGGAACTTTGTCAAAGCTCCTGGTAATTCTACCAACGCGAGGAATATCTTGAATGTCTGTAGATTCATCCAGTGTTAAGCTGAAAGCAACGCAGCTTTCAGATCACTCTGCAGTGAACATACGACTGTAGATCTAATTTCAGAAAGGTCTCTCGGTAGTGCAGCGGGGGATAGAAATTTGCTTTATTGCCTCTTTAAGTTTTGAGTTCTCTGGAAAAAGAATTGCAATCACATCACTAATATTCTATTTTTATATAAATTCTCCGTGACTGTAAGTTAGTTTACTTTGAGCTTCCTTTGTAAGAAAATTACTTTGTTTACAGAGGGGAAAATAGGCAATTTTGAGTGAATAAATTTGATTTAAAAAATTCTTATTATTTTTCGCAATTCTGATTCAGGGGAAAATTGAGATACAGTTTTTTTATAGATACATTCATGGTGACGCTTTAAATTACTATAGATTATTAACATAAAATTTGGAAAATGGCAATGAAACCCAATATTGTCTCAGGAACCGCAAAGAGTAGATTTGGGAGTCGCATGCGGTTCCCGAAGCAGTTTCCGAGCCGCAGTTTGTCCACCGTTGGAAATACCTTGTCACAGCCTCCACAAGGGATTGCAAACCATTCTAATGACTGGTTCAAGATTCCTCACTTTTGTCCTGGTCAGATCTTGATGGAGATGCTGGTTGTCATGGCGTCTCTAGTGTTGACATGTCCAAGTACTTCGGAGACGTTCAAGACAACTTGATTTGAAGGGCTCTTAGAATCCTTGATGAAAAATATGGAAAATGTAGTTCGGTGATGATTTGGTGTATGTATGAACACTTATCAAATAACACGTACAACAGTTAGATATGTTTATTACGAAACGTTTCACCTACACAGTAGGCTTCCTCAGTCGTATACAGAGGTGGCAGCAGAATCAGTAGAGATGTAAAGAAGATGTAGTCAGTCCTCACCCTCAAAGACGTAGTTTTGAGATTTGCCTCGTTTTCTGAGTGGGATGGAAGGGGGTGAGATCGCTTTTGTTTGTAGACTTACTGTAAACTTGGAAATTTGGGGTAGAAACTAGTTTATGAATGAGAACGTCGATAAATGGTAACCTGTCATTGGATTCTTCCTCAAGTGTGAACTTTATGGTTGGTTCAACTGCCTTCTCTGGAGGTTCTGCACGTCTAAACGTTTGGGAGTTATAAGGACGACATCCGCATAATGTAACCCAATACCCTGGTTGGCTTGAACGTTTCCAAAGTACTTGCACAAGCCAGCACTAGAAGAGTCATCGCAAATAGCACATCCATCAAAGACTTGACCCGGTCGGAGCGAAGAACCTCGACTCAGTCAATGCAGAGATTTACACAATCCCTTGCGGAGGTTGTGGCATGGTATACGTCGGTGAACCAACACGAAGCCAAGAAACACGTCTCAGTAAACTCATCACTGCATGCACAAACACCATGAACAGCACATGTGTACAACACTGAAACATCCATCTGTAGATGTAAATGGCTTGAAACAACTTTCATCACCATTTCAGATTAAAGACAGCTTCGTCATTTCTGAAGTATTAGCAAAGTGTCCTCCTGAAAACATTAAACCCCGCCATCACATAGCAACCAAGAGTTACCATCACTTCTACTACTACTAATATGACTATTATTACTACTATTACCCCACTATCTACAACATGGGCCAGTAGGCCTACTGCAGTGTTTATACTCTTTCACCTCCCATTGTTACCTCTGTATACTATGTCTTTGTATTGCTTTTATTGACCTACGAAAGCTCCTGGAGAGCGAAATGTTGCAGCAATAAACGTCACATTAGTTGCACATGTGTCCTTTTACCTGTCATAATGTCGGTAATTATATCAATATTATCAGTAATAGAGAAATATAACCAGTTATATAAACAATAGTTGAAACAAAAATTCACGTGAACAAGAACAGATGGAATATTCCCGAGGGAATATCAGATAATAAGAGTAGAAATAGATAATAGAGGAAGTGGAACGAATAAGTAAATTGATAAAACAACAGAGGTTTCAACGAATGAAACCAAAAAAAACTGAAGAAGGTTAACTTTTATTTTGAAAGCAAAAACAACAGGACGCTGGTGACATGCTCGGGGGGTTCAAGAAATTGAAGCTGTCTTTCCCTTCCTTGATTAAAATCTCATAACTTCAACTTCCCCAGGTGCAAAATGACCCCTATGGGTTTAGGGCGTCCCCTTGAATATGGTAATAATTCCAATAACAGGGGAGGAATAAAGACTGTAGTAGCAGTAGTAATCTATAATTCGACACTAACAAAGCACCAAAACACGAATATAAGACCAGTAATAAAGTTACCATGAACACCAGTGTGAAGTAACACTGACTAGTAATAAAGTTACCATGAACACCAGTGTGAAGTAACACTGACTGGTAATAAAGTTACCATGAACACCAGTGTGAAGTAACACTGACTAGTAATAAAGTTACCATGAACACCAGTGTGAAGTAACACTGACTAGTAATAAAGTTACCATGAACACCAGTGTGAAGTAACACTGACTAGTAATAAAGTTACCATGAACACCAGTGTGAAGTAACACTGACTGGTAATAAAGTTACCATGAACACCAGTGTGAGTAACACTGACTAGTAATAAAGTTACCATGAACACCAGTGTGAAGTAACACTGACTGGTAATAAAGTTACCATGAACACCAGTGTGAAGTAACACTGACTAGTAATAAAGTTACCATGAACACCAGTGTGAAGTAACACTGACTAGTAATAAAGTTACCATGAACACCAGTGTGAAGTAACACTGACTAGTAATAAAGTTACCATGAACACCAGTGTGAAGTAACACTGACTGGTAATAAAGTTACCATGAACACCAGTGTGAAGTAACACTGACTAGTAATAAAGTTACCATGAACACCAGTGTGAAGTAACACTGACTGGTAATAAAGTTACCATGAACACCAGTGTGAAGTAACACTGACTGGTAATAAAGTTACCATGAACACCAGTGTGAAGTAACACTGACTAGTAATAAAGTTACCATGAACACCAGTGTGAAGTAACACTGACTGGTAATAAAGTTACCATGAACACCAGTGTGAAGTAACACTGACTGGTAATAAAGTTACCATGAACACCAGTGTGAAGTAACACTGACTAGTAATAAAGTTACCATGAACACCAGTGTGAAGTAACACTGACTGGTAATAAAGTTACCATGAACACCAGTGTGAAGTAACACTGACTGGTAATAAAGTTACCATGAACACCAGTGTGAAGTAACACTGACTGGTAATAAAGTTACCATGAACACCAGTGTGAAGTAACACTGACTGGTAATAAAGTTACCATGAACACCAGTGTGAAGTAACACTGACTGGTAATAAAGTTACCATGAACACCAGTGTGAAGTACCACTGACTAGTAATAAAGTTACCATGAACACCAGTGTGAAGTAACACTGACTAGTAATAAAGTTACCATTAACACCAGTGTGAAGTAACACTGACTAGTAATAAAGTTACCATTAACACCAGTGTGAAGTAACACTGACTGGTAATAAAGATACCATGAATACCAGTAAGAAGCAACACTAGTAATAAAAGATACCATGAATGCCAGTAAGAAGCAACACTAGTAATAAAGATACCATGAATGCCAGTAAGAAGCAACACTAGTAATAAAGATACCATGAATACCAGTAAGAAGCAACACTAGTAATAAAGATACCATGAATACCAGTAAGAAGCAACACTAGTAATAAAGATACCATGAATACCAGTAAGAAGCAACACTAGTAATAAAGATACCATGAATGCCAATAAGAAGCAACACTAGTAATAAAGATACCATGAATACCAGTAAGAAGCAACACTAGTAATAAGGATACCATGAATACCAGTAAGAAGCAACACTAGTAATAAAGATACCATGAATGCCAATAAGAAGCAACACTAGTAATAAAGATACCATGAATACCAGTAAGAAGCAACACTAGTAATAAAGATACCATGAATACCAGTAAGAAGCAACACTAGTAATAAAGATACCATGAATGCCAATAAGAAGCAACACTAGTAATAAAGATACCATGAATACCAGTAAGAAGCAACACTAGTAATAAAGATACCATGAATGCCAATAAGAAGCAACACTAGTAATAAAGATACCATGAATACCAGTAAGAAGCAACACTAGTAATAAAGATACCATGAATACCAGTAAGAAGCAACACTAGTAATAAAGATACCATGAATGCCAATAAGAAGCAACACTAGTAATAAAGATACCATGAATACCAGTAAGAAGCAACACTAGTAATAAAGATACCATGAATACCAGTAAGAAGCAACACTAGTAATAAAGATACCATGAATGCCAATAAGAAGCAACACTAGTAATAAAGATACCATGAATACCAGTAAGAAGCAACACTAGTAATAAGGATACCATGAATACCAGTAAGAAGCAACACTAGTAATAAAGATACCATGAATGCCAATAAGAAGCAACACTAGTAATAAAGATACCATGAATGCCAGTAAGAAGCAACACTAGTAATAAAGATACCATGAATACCAGTAAGAAGCAACACTAGTAATAAAGATACCATGAATACCAGTAAGAAGCAACACTAGTAATAAAGATACCATGAATACTCAGTAAGAAGCAACACTAGTAATAAAGATACCATGAATACCAGTAAGAAGCAACACTAACTATTAATAAAGTAAAAGTAAAACTAATCTTTGAAGACTTTAAACAGGAAAAAATAAAGATGGAGACAAGGATCCACATAGTAAAGAAGAGATTCTGGGATCAAAGTTATTGGACAGTGTCAAAGAACTTCCCTGTCCATAAAATTAGAAAGCAAATACAGGGTTTAAAGATTGAATTTAATATTCAACCAGAGTGATGATGGCATTTAGGAAGGTCGAGTACAAGGAGCATCTAGCAGGTCGAGTACAAGGAGCATCTAGCAGGTCGAGTACAAGGAGCATCTAGCAGGTCGAGTACAAGGAGCATCTAGCAGGTCGAGTACAAGGAGCATCTAGCAGGAAGTGACCAGTGTATACTAGTGGCCAGAGTACCATAACTGAGATGACAGGAAAGTAATAAGAGATTTGATTACTAAAAAGATGATATAGGAAGACAAGAGAGTTGCTGTGAAATATACACCGGGATGATAAACAGCATTAATAAGCAACATAAAACACACCGGGATGATAAACAACATTAATAAGCAGCATAAAACACACTGGGATGATAAACAACATTAATAAGCAGCATAAAACACACTGGGATGATAAACAACATTAATAAGCAGCATAAAACACACTGGGATGATAAACAACATTAATAAGCAGCATAAAACACACTGGGATGATAAACAACATTAATAAGCAGCATAAAACACACTGGGATGATAAACAACATTAATAAGCAGCATAAAACACACTGGGATGATAAACAACATTAATAAGCAGCATAAAACACACTGGGATGATAAACAACATTAATAAGCAACATAAAACACACTGGGATGATAAACAACATTAATAAGCAACATAAAACACACTGGGATGATAAACAACATTAATAAGCAGCATAAAACACACTGGGATGATAAACAACATTAATAAGCAGCATAAAACACACTGGGATGATAAACAACATTAATAAGCAACTTAAAACACACTGGGATGATAAACAACATTAATAAGCAACATAAAACACAACGGGATGATAAACAACATTAATAAGCAGCATAAAACACACTGGGATGATAAACAACATTAATAAGCAGCATAAAACACACCGGGATGATAAACAACATTAATAAGCAACTTAAAACACACTGGGATGATAAACAACATTAATAAGCAGCATAAAACACACTGGGATGATAAACAACATTAATAAGCAGCATAAAACACACTGGGAGTATAAACAACATTAATAAGCAGCATAAAACACACTGGGATGATAAACAACATTAATAAGCAACTTAAAACACACTGGGATGATAAACAACATTAATAAGCAATATAAATCACACTGGGATGATAAACAACATTAATAAGCAACATAAAACACACTGGGATGATAAACAACATTAATAAGCAACTTAAAACACATTGAGTTTCAGTTCAACATCTTAAACAGGAAGACAAGTACAGAGACAACCAATGGCTGAAGCACTGTACGAAAGCTAAATAAATAAAAAGAAGCGTGAGCATGGAAAAAATACAGAACAAGGAGAATGAATTCTGCAGAGTTGCCTGAATAAATGCCTTAAAATCAGGAGGAACGTGAGGAAAAAAAATGCAAACATGGCAGGTGCCAAATATCTATCCTAAACTACTCCACAACCACACAGAGGAAAACAACATTACATTATTACTTAAACAATCAGAAGTAAAATAACCAAGAACTTGCTGCGCATGACTGAGAAATATGCGAGGAATTCAGTAAATTTATCCAAAATATCTTGAAGACCAATAAAACAGGAGAATCCTTACCACACAACCACCAACTACAGTTGTGACAGAGGTGAAACACCTGAAGCAACTAGACTCATCAAAGGCAAAGGTACCAGACGAAATCTCCCCCTGGATGCCGAAGATGATAACAAGGCACTATGCCGGCCACTAAAGAGAATCAACAATGCATCTCTGAAGACAGGAAAGCTGCAACAAAACTGCAAATGTTGCATTAATCTCCAAAAAAAGGGGGAAAGAGACAGGGGACACTAAAAAAGACATTAATAACACTAATATGCACACCCTTTAAGGTAATGAAATACACGATAAAGATTATATCAATGAACAACCTGAGAACCTAGTCTTTATGAGAGAAAAACTTACCATAGTTCGCAGGTAACCAGCACGTAGGTACGGGAACTTATGATGATTTAGTTCAACTTGCACCATTAGTCACACAGGTAACATGATTAGTTAATGATCCAGATGACATATATAATATTACTAGTTAATGGTTTAAGTGGGACCGAAACGTCGTCATAACTTTCGGTCTCCTAAGTGTAGGATATTTATGTATTGTAATTGTGTTGGTATAATTACCGACAGTACGTTAGGTAAAAGTACACATGTGCAACTAATGAGACATTTTATTGTGGCAACGTTTAGCTCCAAGAGACCGAAACGTTGCCACAACAAAATGTCTCATTAGTTGCACATGTGTCTTTTACCCAGGATATTTATTGTTCAAATCAAGGTATTGTACCTTATCATTCCTTATCATCACAGAGTCAGACAGAAATCATACCTAACCTAGTCTAACCTAACCTAACCTAGTCTAACCTAACCTAGTCTAACCTAACCTAACCTAGTCTAACCTAACCTAGTCTAACCTAACCTAACCTAGTCTAACCTAACCTAGTCTAACCTAACCTAGTCTAACCTAACCTAGTCTAACCTAACCTACCCTAGTCTAACCTAACCTAACCTAGTCTAACCTAACCAAGTCTAACCTAACCTAACCTAGTCTAACCTAACCTAATTTAACCTAACCTAGTCTAACCTAACCTAACCTAGTCTAACCTAACCTAGTCTAACCTAACCTAGTCTAACCTAACCTAGTCTAACCTAACCTAATTTAACCTAACCAAGTCTAACCTAACCTAACCTAGTCTAACCTAACCTAATTTAACCTAACCTAGTCTAACCTAACCTAGTCTAACCTAACCTAGTCTAACATAACCTAGTCTAACCTAACCTAGTCTAACCTAACTTAACTGTATTCCAATAAGAGATGAGAAGGTTGTATATAGAAAAAAAAAGGAAGGAATTACTACACAAAATTTTAAACATTTTTACCCTAAATTAATACTTTTAACCAAAAATATCTGGGTTTCAGTGAAAAAAATGTGAATTTGCTAAAAAAAATGCTATGAAATCCTTCAAAAAACGAAGATATTATGAAATGTTGAGGTTTTTGGGTCTTTCAAAAATTATAATATAAGCCAGACAACCAGACCGGAATAACTGGGCGGGTGCTCTAATGGATTAAAAAAAATCTATTTACCAGACAGAGGGTAAGAAGTCAGTGTGAGAGAGGTGGTGTTAGCATGGACACAAGTAAGACGTCAGAGTGAGAGAGGTGGTGTTAGCATGGACACAAGTAAGAAGTCAGAGTGAGAGAGGTGGTGTTAGCATGGACACAAGTAAGAAGTCAGAGTGAGAGAGGTGGTGTTAGCATGGACACAAGTAAGACGTCAGAGTGAGAGAGGTGGTGTTAGCATGGACACAAGTAAGAAGTCAGAGTGAGAGAGGTGGTGTTAGCATGGACACAAGTAAGAAGTCAGAGTGAGAGAGGTGGTGTTAGCATGGACACAAGTAAGAAGTCAGTGTGAGAGAGGTGGTGTTACATGGACACAAGTAAGACGTCAGAGTGAGAGAGGTGGTGTTAGCATGGACACTAGTAAGACGTCAGAGTGAGAGAGGTGGTGTTAGCATGGACACAAGTAAGACGTCAGAGTGAGAGAGGTGGTGTTAGCATGGACACAAGTAAGACGTCAGAGTGAGAGAGGTGGTGTTAGCATGGACACAAGTAAGACGTCAGAGTGAGAGAGGTGGTGTTAGAATGGACACAAGTAAGACGTCAGAGTGAGAGAGATGGTGTTAGCATGGACACAAGTAAGACGTCAGAGTGAGAGAGGTGGTGTTAGCATGGACACAAGTAAGACGTCAGAGTGAGAGGTGGTGTTAGCATGGACACAAGTAAGACGTCAGAGTGAGAGAGGTGGTGTTAGCATGGACACAAGTAAGACGTCAGAGTGAGGAGAGGTGGTGTTAGCATGGACACAAGTAAGACGTCAGAGTGAGAGAGGTGGTGTTAGCATGGACACAAGTAAGACGTCAGAGTGAGAGAGGTGGTGTTAGCATGGACACAAGTAAGACGTCAGAGTGAGAGAGGTGGTGTTAGCATGGACACAAGTAAGACGTCAGAGTGAGAGAGGTGGTGTTAGCATGGACACAAGTAAGACGTCAGAGTGAGAGGTGGTGTTAGCATGGACACAAGTAAGACGTCAGAGTGAGAGAGGTGGTGTTAGCATGGACACAAGTAAGACGTCAGAGTGAGAGAGGTGGTGTTAGCATGGACACAAGTAAGACGTCAGAGTGAGAGAGGTGGTGTTAGCATGGACACAAGTAAGACGTCAGAGTGGAGAGGTGGTGTTAGCATGGACACAAGTAAGACGTCAGAGTGAGAGAGGTGGTGTTAGCATGGACACAAGTAAGACGTCAGAGTGAGAGAGGTGGTGTTAGCATGGACACAAGTAAGACGTCAGAGTGAGAGAGGTGGTGTTAGCATGGACACAAGTAAGACGTCAGAGTGAGAGAGGTGGTGTTAGCATGGACACTAGTAAGACGTCAGAGTGAGAGAGGTGGTGTTAGCATGGACACAAGTAAGAAGAGGAATGTAGTCAAGTTCACCTCTTGAACTTGTACTATCCCTGATTCATGTAGATGACCTTCCCGAGGGCACTCACTCCTGCATGTGTTTGTGTACTCGCCTATTTGTGCCCACCTATTTGTGGTTGCAGGGTCGATTACAGCTCCTGGCCCCTCCTCTTCGCTGGTCGCTACTAGGTCCACTCTCTCCCTACTCCAGGAGCGTTATCATACCTCTTCTTAAAGCTATGTATGGATCCTGCCTCCACTACATCACTCTCCAGATTGTTCCACTTCCTGACAACTCTATGACTAAAGAAATACTTCCTAACATCCCTTTGACTCATCAGTCTTCAACTTTCAATTGTGACCCATTTTTTCTGTGTCCCCTCTCTGGAACATCCTGTCTCTGTCTACCTTGTCAATTTCTCGAAGTATTTTGTATGTCGTTATCATGTCTCCCTAACCCTCCTGTCCTCCACTGTCGTCAGGCCGATTTCCCTTAACCTTTCTTCGTAGGACATTCTACTTAGCTCTGGAACTAACCTTGTTGCAAACCTTTGCACTTTCTCTAATTTCTTGACGTGCTTGACCTGGTGTGGGTTCCGAACTGGTGGTGCATACTCCAGTATGGGCCTGACGTACACGGTATACAGTCTTGAATGATTCCTTACTGAGGTATCGGAACGCTATTCTCAGGTTTGCCACCGCCCATATGCTGCAGCAGTTATCTGGGTGATGAGCGCCTCAGGAGATGTGCTCGTATTATACTCACCCCAAGATCCTTTTTCTTGAGTGAGGTTTGCAGTCTTTGGCCACCTAGCCTATACTCTGTCTGCGATCTTCTTTGTCCTTCTCCGATCTTCTTGACTTTGTATTTGGCGGGTTAAATTCGAGGAGCCAGTGCTGGACCACGTGTCCAGCCTGTCCAGGTCTCTTTGTAGTATTTAATTCTACTCATTAACTTACATTATCTGAAAACAGGGACACTTCTGAGTCTATCCCTTCCGTTATGTCATTCATATATACCAAAAATAGCGCTGGTCCTAGGACTGACCCCTGTGGGACCCTGCTCGTCACAGGTGCTCACTTTGACACCTCGTCAGTACCATGACTCGTTGTTGCCTCCTGTCAAGTATTCTCGGGATACATTGCAGTGCTCTTCCTGTTATGTGTGCCTGATCCTCTAGCTTTTGCACTAATCTCTTGTGAGGAACTGTGTCGAACGCCTACTTGCAGTCCAAAAAATGCAATCTACTCACCTCTTTCTCACGTGTCTTACTTCTGTCACCTTGTCATAAAACTCCAGTAAGTTTGTGACACAGGATTTTCCTTCCCTGAATCTGTGCTGGTTGTAGCTTATAAGCTTGTTCCATTCTAAGTGTTCCTCTCCTCCTGATGATCTTCTCCATGGCTTTGCTTACTATACACGTCAGTGACACTGGTCTTAGTTTAGTGCCTCGTGTCTGTCTCCTTTCTTAAAAATGGGGACTACATTTGTCTTCCATACCTTAGGTAGCTGCCCAGTTTCAATGGATGTGTTGAAAATTGTGTTAGTGACACACAAGCATCTCTGCTCCCTCTCTAAGGACCCACGGAGAGATATTGTCCAGTCCCACTGACTTTGAGGTATCAAGTTCACTTAGCAGCTTCTTCACCTCCTCCTCGGTTGTGTGTATGTCATCCAACACTTGTTGGCATATCCCTTGTTGGTGTATCCCCTATTCTGACTTCAGAGTCCTTTCTGTCCCCCACTGTAAACACTTCCTTAAATCTCATGTTGAGCTCCTTGCATACTTCTTGGTCGTTTCCTTAGCCTGATTACCTGGTCCTTTACTGTTGTCTTCCTCCTGATGTGGCTATACAACAGCTTTGGGTCAGATTTGACTTTGATGATATGTCGTTTTCGTACTATCGCTGGACCTCCCTCCTTACCTGTGCATATTCGTTTCTGGGTCTCTGAATAATCTATTTTCCTGGGTCCTTTGTCTTCTGTACTTTTCCCACTCCTAGGCACTTAGTTTTTCCTCCCTACACCTTTGGGTAAACCAAGAGCTCATTCTGGTCTTCCCATTATTTCTGTTGCCCTTGGGAACAAACCTTTCCTCTGCCTCCTTGTATTTTGTTGTTACGTATTCCATCGTTTCATTTCTGACTTTCCTACCAATTTTCTTTCCCACTGAACCTCCTGCAGGAAGTTCCTCATACCTGTGTAGTCCCTCTTGTAGTTTGGCTTTTCCCATCCTACTCCTGTTACCCTCTCCACTTATAACTCTACTATGTATGCAAAGCTCAGAACAATGTGATCACTAGCTCCGAGGGCCGTTTGTTATGTGATGTCTTTGATGTCCGAGCTACTCAGGGTGAGTATGAGGTCCAGTCTTGCTGGTTCATGCTCATTCTCTCTGGTAATGTCCCTAACATGTTGATACATAAGGTTTTCCAGTACCATCATCTTGGCTCTCCATGTTTTGGGACTCCAATGTGACTCCAGGTTTTCCAATCAATCTCCTTGTGATTGAAATCACCCATAACTAGTAACTTTGCTCTACTCATGTGAGCTCTTCTGGCCACCTCAACTAGTGTATCCACCATTACTCTGTTGCTCTCTTTATATTCTTCTCTTGGCCTCCTGCAGTTCTGTGGTGGGTTGTACATCATTGCAATGACTACCTTATGTTCCCCAGACTGAATTGTACCTATGTAGTCCCTTTCGTTCAATTGTCCATTCCTTCCATTTCCTCAAATCCCCATTGGTTTTTAATGAGCAGTAACCCCTCCTTTCCCTCTCCCTCTATCTTTCCTCAGGATCTGATATCCGGGTGGGAAGGTTGCGTCTGTTATCATCCCGGTGAGTTTCGTTTCTGTGAGTGCTATGATGTCTGGAGACGTCTCCTTGATTCTTCATGACATTCCTCACATTTATTTGTTATTCCATCCCCATTCGTATACCAAACCAACTTCTTTCTAAAACTGTGGTATGGCAAGAACGATGGGTTGGGGAGCAGGAGACCTGGCAGTGGGTGGAGTTTGTGATGAGGGTGGGACAGTGGCTACAGTGTGTGGGTTTTGGGTTAGATTGTTTGGTTGTATTGGGTTGTCGTGGTTGAGGTCCATCTGTAGGTGGTTCTGAGGGAGATTGTATTTGCTCTTCCTCCTGAGTCGGTTCTCCTGCTCATCTCTGTCTTTGCCTCTTTCCTCCTAACGTCTTTGTATCCTCTCTTTCAGTTTCTGCCTTGTATCCTGTCGCTGCCGAGGTACACCCTCCGGTACGTCGGTAGTCCCCTAGTCGTGCTTTCTCCTGCAGGATCCTGTTTCGAGCCGATTCTGCCGTTGTGGTGTGTGTGTGTGTGTGTGTGTGTGTGCTTCCCTATATGTGGTTGCAGGGGTCGAGTCTCAGCTCCTGTCCGAGACTTTCCGCTAGTTGTTACTCGGTTCACTCTTGGTTTCGAGAGCCTTATCGTACCTCTTAAAGCTATGTAGGGATCTTGCCTCTACAACTTCATTGCCAGGTCGTCCTACTTCCTGAATACTTTTGACGCTGAAGAAATACTTCCTAACGTCCCAGTGACTCATCTGAGTTTTCAATTTCCAGTTGTGTTCTCGTGTTCCTTTTCCCATCTCTCTAACAATCTGTTCCTATTCCCTGTCATTTCCTCTCAGTAATTTGCACGTTGTTATCACCCGTAGCCTTTTAAAAGTCTTCCAGCGACATCAGGTTGAGTTGCCTTAACCTCTTCTCATATGACATGTCCCTTAGCTCTGGGACTAGTTTCGTAGCAAACCTCTGAACTTTCTCAAATTTCTTGGCAGGTTTCTCCAGGAGTGGGTTCCATACTGGTGCTGCATACTTCAATATGGGCCGGACATACACGGTGTACAGTGTCGTGAATGAATCCTTACTTAGATGTCTAAAAGCTAGTCTTAGATTGTCAGACGTCCATATGCTGCAGCAGTTATTGGGTTGATTTGTGTCCCAGGTGATATGCTCGGTTTAATACTCACCCCAAGATCCTCCTCCTTGAATAAGGTTTGCAGCCTTAGTCTCCCGAGCTTGTGTTCCTTCTGTGGTCTTCTTTGTCCTTCCCCAAATTTTTTAACTTTGCCCTTGGTGGGGTTAAACTCCAGGAGCCATTTGTTGGACCAGGCTTGCAGCCTGTCCAGATCCCTTGTAGGCTTACCTGATTCTTGTCTACTTGTATTCTCCTCATTAGTTTCACATCTTCTTCAAACAGGGACACTTCGACTATCCCTTCCATCATGTCGCTCACCTATACAAAAACAACACCGGACCTAGGATTGACCCTTGTGGGACCCCACTCGACACATGCATATACTTTGACACCTCGTCTCGTACCGACACACGTTGTTTCCTTCCTGTCAGGTATTCTTTGATCCATTGCAGTACTATTTCTGCCTGCTCTTCTAGCTGTTAACCAGTCTCCTGAGTGGTACTGTGTCAAAAGCCTTCTTACAGTCCAAGAAGATGCAATCTACCCATCCCTCTCTCTCCTGTCTTACTTCTGTTACCTTGTCATAGAACTCCAATAGGTTTGTGATGCAGGATTTCCTACCCTGAAGGCCTATAATTTGTGTAGTTTGTCTGTCCCCTTTCTTAAAAATCGTGACTACATTCGCTGTCTTCCACAACTCAAGCAGTTGCCCTGTTTCGATAGATTTATTGAAAATTGTTGATAGTAGCACACACAGTGCATCTGTTCCTCTCTCAGGATCGAAGGAGGGATATTATCTGGGCCCACCGCCGTCGAGTTATCTAGTTTCCCTAGTAGTTTCTTCACCTCCTCGGTTGTGTGCAGTGTGTCCAGCACTTGTTGGTGCACCTACCACCTCAGTTTGCTACAAGCCTCTCTGTCTCCATTGTGAATACCTCCCTGAATCTTGAGCAGAGCTCTTCGCATACTTCCTGGTCGTTCCCTGTGATCTCCCCTCCTTCCTTCCTCAGCCTGATTACCTGGTCCTTGACTGTTTTCCTCCTGATGTGGCTGTACAACAACCTTGAGTCAGATTTGGCTTTTGATATTATGTCATTCTCGTATTGACGCTGGGCTTTCCTTATCCATGCATATTCATTTCTGGCTCTTCGACTGAACTCCGTTTTCCCTGGGTCCTTTGCCTTCTATACTTTTTCCATACTCTAGCACACTTGGCTTTGGCTCTCTAAACCTGTGTATGTGTGTATGTGTGTGTGTGTGTGTGTGTGTGTGTGTGTGTGTGTGTGACGGTGATGCAGGTATCACAGGGGTGGTAGTGTGAGTGTGTGTGACGGTGATGCAGGTATCACAGGGGTGGTAGTGTGAGGTGTGTGACGTCTGACTGGTGTTCAGACCTTGTTGGGTGACGCCACACGCCCCCAGCCGTGGGCGTCACCCGCTGCGTGGTGCGGCGCCGCTGCGCCCATGAGAAGATAAACGTGAACAACAAGAGAAAGAAAAGAATAATGAAGAGATGCAAAAAGGGAAAAAAAGAGGAATAGGAGGATAATGAAGAGAAGCAGGAAATAGAAGATGAAGAAGAGGAGCAGGGAGAAGAAGAGGAAGAATAAGAAGAGGAGGAGAAAGAGAAAGAGGAGGAAGAAGAAGAGTAGTACAGTGATTGAAGGGGTTGAAGAGGCACTTCACTGAGGCTCCTTCCATCTATAAAGGGAGGGAGGAAGGATAATAGGGAGGGAAGAGAAGGATGTAATGAAATGGTAAGGGAAAAAATAGGGAACGATAAATTGAAGGATAGGAAAGAGGGATAGAGGGGGAAATAGAGAGAAAATAAGGTAATGATGGAGGGAGGGATATTGGTAGAGAAGGAGAGATAGAAATAAGGAGGACGGAAGGAAAATAGAGGAGAAGAAATAAGGAAAAGGAGAAAGAGAATAGATGAATACTGATAAGTAGGTTCCTGAAAAGTAGGTAGGAAAGCAGGTATGTTGGTGAGTAGTATGGGAGGTAGTTATGTAGGTAGGTAGGTAGTTGGTTGGGTGGGTAGGTGGATAGTTGACAGGTGGGTAGGTAGATAGGTAGGTTGGTGGGTGAGTAGGTAGGTATAAGAGATATGTAAATGTTTGGGTAGGTAGGTAGGTGGGTGAGTTAGGTGGGTGGGTGAGTTAGGTAGGTGGGTGAGTTAGGTGGGTGGGGTGGGTATGTGGGTGAGTTAGGTAGGTGGGTGAGTTAGGTAGGTGGGTGGGTGAATTAGGTGGGTGAGTACATAGGATTTGGGAGATGATAATTGGTGGTCATACAAGGTGACTCCCACACCTGAGGGGACTGAAGGAGGGAGAGGGAAAAAGAGGGAGAATAGGAAGAGGAGAGAAAGAATAGGAGGAAGAGGAATACGAAGAAGAGAAGGAAGAAGAAAATGAAAAATTGTTAGTTGAGAAAGAAGTGTAAACAAGAATAAGAAAAGAATGAAAAGATGGAGAAGAGGAAAGAGGAAGAGGAAGAGGAAGGAGGAAGAGAAAGGAGGAGGGAAGAAAGGAAGAAATAATAACACAAACTTTTCATCCCAAAGATGTGAGATATTCTTTTTCCAATAGACATTTTGCTTCTTATTTTCACACATAGGACGAACAAGAGTAACATTTTCACAAACTAGGATGAACGAAAGTAACATTTTCACAAACTTTTTTTTTTTTTTTTATATTTTATTTAAAACACATTACAATACATTGAATATTACATTATAGAAGTATATAACAATATACAAAATTCCAAACCTC
>WNWK01018765.1:0-39217 GCA_009830355.1 Cherax destructor | reverse complement strand
CCACAACACCGCACGATCACTTTTGATATACCCCGTGTTCATATCAACCTATGTAAAAATTCTATGCACATAAAGGGCCCCAGAATCTGGAATTCATTACCAGTAAATATTAAGATAATCTTGTCTGAAAATCAATTTAAGACTCAACTCAAAAACCACCTACTCACCCAAACCTAAATGATCATGCTATAAACTACGTTGAAAAATGCTCATTGTTACTTTCCTATACGATAATCTCAATTTTTAATAATATGTTACTATTATGTTACCCCCTACTCATATTATAAGTTAATGTCAAAAATGCTCAATGTTATTTTCCTTAAGATAATCTCAATTCCATATTATCATTCAAGAATCTTAACACCTGTAACAATCTAAGATCTAATATCATTATATAATAATTTAAACAGTAAAATTTCATCATATTGTAATTTTGAAAATAATTTTTAACTAGAATAAACTCAATAAATTTCTCTAATATTAAGTACCTAGTTTTTAAGGACTAGAATAAGCTGCCCCTAATGCCATGGCATGTCAGTGGCTCTCCTTGCACTCAATTTACATTGTAACTTCCAATACCCATGTAACCTGCAATGAAATAAAATTTGTTTGT
This sequence comes from Cherax destructor, assembly GCA_009830355.1. Taxonomy (NCBI): domain Eukaryota; kingdom Metazoa; phylum Arthropoda; class Malacostraca; order Decapoda; family Parastacidae; genus Cherax; species Cherax destructor. The sequence goes on along the minus strand of WNWK01018765.1, from coordinate 38,604 downwards.
TTGTTTGTTTTTGTTTGTTTGTTTAAATACACTTCGAAAATCCTAGAGGGATTAGTACCAAATTTGCATATGAAAATCACTCTCTATGAAAGCAAAAGACTTGGCAGAAGATTCAACATTCCCTCAATGAAAGCAGGGGCCCCACGAGTACACTGAGAGATAGCACAATAAGTGTCAGGGGTCCAAGACTGTTCAACTGTATCCCATCATATGTAAGGGGGATTACCAATAGACCCTTGGCTGTCTTCAAGAAGGCACTGGACAGGCACCTAAAGTCAGTATCTGACCAGCCAGGCTGTGGTTCATACGTCAGTTTGCGTGCAGCCAGCAGTAACAGCCTGGTTGATCAGACCCTGATCCACAATGAGGCCTGGTCTCAGACCGAGCTGCAGGGGCGTTGACCCCTGAAACCCTCTCCAGGTATACTTCAGGTATAACCTGCAGTAAATCTGACTCATTTTGCTCAATGAATGCTTTATTAGCTTATATTTATAATGTCTGTATGTTTATGATATACAGATTTCTGCTTTCCATACAGAAATAACAGTTAATAACCAACTTTATAATTGTTTTCCCAACAGTTGCCAGAGAGCATCATACGGAAGCTGGAGGTTGGGGAAACCTACTTGATTCCTCTGGACAATGAAGGCAACTACCCCATCAGTGTCACCGTTCTGGATGCTAACCATGTGCCTGGTGCTGTCATGTTCCTCTTCCAAGGTCACTAAGTGTACTTAGTGCATGTTGACTAGTATATTCCCTAGTGATCTTCAATGTAGAAGATTTCTTACTATGTACGTACAAAAGAAATTTAATACATTTATTCACTTTAACTCTTTCAGTAACCATCACTTAGAGCTAAGTCATGGAGGCGAGGGTCTCTCACCTAGTTATGTCATGAGCTGAGCTCACTCATATAAGCTATGAGTGGTAAATTTTGGCCTAGATATAAAGAGAATGGGTCTGTATGGTGAGTGTACTCAGTATAAAAAATCTTGCCCCATGTGGTGCATGAGGGGGAAAACAGAGCTGATTGTGTGTATTGTTCAAAATAGCAACTTTGTAGTTGGTTTTATTTGTTTTTGTAGTTGGAATACATACAGTGATTATTTTGGACTCTTATTTTTTTATTTTAATTTTGACCAAATTACAAGTTTCTGTGAACATTATAGGAGAGTTCTGGTAGTTGAATGGGAGGCGTCTTGTGCTCATTCAGTAGAAAGGAAGGCATACTGTGAAAATGGAAATACTGTGAAGGCATACTGTGAAAATGGAAATACTGTGAAGGCATACTGTGAAAATGGAAATACTGTGAAGGCATACTTTGAAAATGGAAATACTGTGAAGCCATACTGTGAAAATGGAAATACTGTGAAGGCATACTGTGAAAATGGCTTAAAAATGGACTCAAATTCAGCAAAATCACAAATGTGTAAATTTTGCTGACTACCAACTTTGTGCGTGCGTAACTCCATAATTTTTCCATCAAATTTTGCATTTTTTGTCTCATTACCTTTACAAAAACATTCTCTATCATTTGAGAAGAATCTTGACACTGTCAGCATTTTTAATTGTTCACTTACACTCTTCAATGTAAACACTTTGTCCACACATCCTGTATCCTTCCAAAGTTCTTGCTCCTCTTCAATCCTACTATCTGTCTTACCTTTAATTGTTTCAGTAATAATATGACATATACTTTGTCCAACCATAAGCTTAGTCTTTCTGTTCATAAATTTATTGTTCTGACTCTTAAGCTCAGAGTGTGTCTACTTATAAATTCCAGTTATCTTTATTGCAAATTAATGTCATTATTTTAGTCGTGATTATCCAGTGTCATTCTTTTAGTTCTGATTATCCAGTGTCAATTTCAGGGTACTTTGGTAATATCCTATACTGTGGTGACATGCGATGGTATCCAGAACTTTTAAGACACAAAGTGTTGAAGAGTGTGGTGGAGGAGCGGGGGCTTGATGTACTCTACCTTGATAACACCTTCTCTGCACCTTACTGTGTCTTCCCCACCAGAGAAGAAGCTAAACAAGAGTTGTTTAGGATTATTGAGTAAGTTGTCCATACATTTCCCAGTGCAAATGTTAATTTTTTTTTATTAACACATTGGCCGTTTCCCACCAAGGCAGGGTGGCCCAAAAAAGAAAAACTTTCATCATCATTCACTCCATCACTGTCTTGCCAGAGGCGTGCTTACACTACAGTTATAAAACTGCAACATTAACACCCCTCCTTCAAAGTGCAGGCACTGTACTTCCCATCTCCAGGAATCAAGTCTGGCCTGCCGGGTTCCCTGAATCCCTTCATAAATGTTGCCTTGCTCACACTCCAACAGCACGTCAAGTCCTAAAAACCATCTGTCTTCAGTCACTCCTGTCAAATAAGCTCACGCATGCTTGCTGGAAGTCCCAGCCCCTCGCACACAAAACCTCCTTTACCCCCTCCCTCCAAAATTTCCTAGGTCGACCCCTACCCTGCTTTCCTTCCACTACAGATTTATACACTCTTGAACTCATTCTGTTTTGTTCCATTCTCTCTACATGTCCAAACCACCTCAACAACCCCTCCTCAGCCCTCTGGGCTATCACACATTAACCCATTAACTGTCCAAACGTATATATACGTTTTTACTGCTAGCGCTCCGACCTTGATTTTCCCCATAAGAAAGCATGTAAAAAACGTATATATACGTTCGGAGCGCTAGCAGTAAAAACGTATATATACGTTTGGACAGTTAATGGGTTAAAGCGAGCTCTTCTGTATATTATTAGCTGTTGCATCTTACTAATGTGCAGAGCAAGTCACACATACTCTATAATAATAATAATAATAATAATAGTTTTGGTAATCCCGCACCTCCTCCTAATTTCCATATTGTTCAGATTGTTCATATTGTTAAGAATTTATTGTTACTTGTATTTGATTGTACATACAGTGGACCCCCGAGTTTCGTAAAAACTTCACTCCTGAAGTCTGCTCAAGTGCCATTACCAAACGAATTTACTCCCTTAAGGAAAAATTTCACGTAGGTTAGTCTATTTCAGACCCCCAAAAATACACTTCCACAAGAACTTACAAAATTATACTTACATAATTGCACGATTTCCGGGGTATTCGTTAACCGAGGGTCCACTGTACTCTAATGATATAAGCAGGCCCCGCTTATACAGCAGGTTAGGTTCCGGGCTATCGCTGTGAAGTAAAAATCTGTGTAAAGTAAAACATAGCCTTTTTCACTTTAAAATAAGTACATACAGTAGATCATCATTTAGCACGGTAGTTATGTTCCTGAAAACGTCGTGTTAGATAATTTCGTGTATATAATTAAAAGAACTTATGGGAAAAATAGGGTTACGTTCCTGGGAGTCCCCAAAAACCCAAACAAGTTTTTTTTAGACCAACAGATCTTGCAAAAATTGAAGGTGAATATGTAATTGTAGTTCATTGTCGTGATATATTACTGCTTAAGACTACAAATGCAATAGAAATAGTATTTCTTACCTTAAATTGTGGGTAATGATGTTTGTGGATGGTTGTGAAAAGAGTGGATATGGATGGCGTGGCCCTACTGGGATGAGGTGGATGGTTGTTGGTTGTTGGCAGAAGTGGATGGTAGAGGTTCTGGTACTAAAGTCGATGGTTGTATTGGAGTGTGCATAAATGCTGTAATAGATTTCTGGGCTCTTTTACCCTGCAGTACATTATACAGCTGACGGTAAGGCATCATCAGCTGGTCTAGACCCAGTTCCAAAGCACTGCTTCTAGATTTGTTATTGTATAATTATACTATTACTATCAATATATAATATCTACCTATCATATTTATTCCAGGATAATATTAGGTATAACATAAATAATGTAGAAGCATGATAAAGATGCATAAATTAATAAAAACTGACATATAGGTATTGAAGGGTGGGCAGGGCTGAGAGCGAGAAGTGGAGCAGTGTCTCAGTTGCTCATGGACCATCATGGCGTGAGGATATGTTAGCTCACGGCACTATAAAGTATTGTAAAATAATACTATTACTATCAATAAAGGTTATCTACCTATCATATTTATTCCAGAATAATATTAGGTATAACATAAATATTGTAGAAGCATGATAAAGGTGCACAAATTAATATAAACTGATATTATATTCGTAGAGTATTGAATGGTTGGCGGTGCTATGAGGGAGACGGGCGAGGGAGACGGGCTAGCAGTCTCTCTCAGCTCAGTTACTCATGGACCACCATGGCGTGTGGAGGTGTGAGCTCACCGCACTAAAATATTGTAATAATAATACTTATTATTACTATCAATAAGTTATCTACCTATCATATTTATCCCAGAATAATATTAGGTATAACATAAATAATGTAGCAGCATGATAAAGACGCCCAAATTAATAAAAATATAACAGAGATAATGAAGGTTGGAGAGGCGCCTAAAATGCCTGGAGCAAGGGGCTGGTAACCCCTTCTCCTGAATAAATTACTAAATGTAAAAGGAGAAACTTTCGTTTTTCCTTTTGGGCCACCCTGCCTCGGTGGGTAACGGCTGACGTGTTGAAATGAAAGAAAAAATGAAGGTTGGAGCGTCAGCCCATAAACAAAGCCATTGTTTATGTTTAAGTGACCATCACCTCACACACAAGCCAGGGTACTTCCCAACACAAACCAGCCAGGATACTTCCCCACACAAACCAGCCAGGATACATCCCCACACACACCAGCCAGGGTACTTCCCCACACAAACCAGCCAGGATACTTCCCCACACACACCAGCCAGGGTACTTCCCCACACAAACCAGCCAGGGTACTTCCCCACACAAACCACCCAGGATACTTCCCCACACAAACCAGGCAGGATACTTCCCCACACAAACCACCCACGATACTTCCCCACACAAACCAGCCAGGATACTTCCCCACACAAACCAGCCAGGATACTTCCCCACACAAACCAGCCAGGATACTTCCCCACACAAACCAGCCTGGATACTTCCCCACACAAACCAGCCAGGGTACTTCCCCACACACACGATTTTATTTGAGTGGGGCTTGCGCATGAGTGAATAGAATTAGCGAAGCTTATTGCTTGGGGAGCATTGAAAATTTGGTTGGGCAAATATTCTGTTAGTGGGATGGTTTGTGAAGGACCTGCGGGCTCAATTTTTTTTTTCTCCTCCCGCAAACCGTGTAATATCATTTTTTTTGTCATGTTAGATAATAATGTGCCGCTATTCTTCAATCATGCAATACCCGTAACGTGCAACATAATCTCATGCTAAATGACGATCTACTATATTAAATCCTGATGACATGTTTACACTATCATATATTATGTGAGCAATAGACTTAGATCTAAAAAAATGCATATACAGTACACACATTACTTACCTTAAATTTTTTTTGTCCTTAACTTATAGTGAGTGGTGAATATATTTATTGTAGGAAGTCAAATAAATGAAGAATGGGTACAATTGAAAACCGCTGCATTAGTGAAATGCCGTAAAGCGAAGCACATTAAAGTGAGCTCTTCTGTATATTATTAGCTGTTGCATCTTACTAATGTGCAGAGCAAGTCACACATACTCTATAATAATAAAAACAAACAATCAAACAAACAAACAAATTTTATTTCATTGCAGGTTACATGGGTATTGGAAGTTACAATGTAAATTGAGTGCAAGGAGAGCCACTGACATGCCATGGCATTAGGGGCAGCTTATTCTAGTCCTTAAAAACTATGTACTTAATATTAGAGAAATTTATTGAGTTTATTCTAGTTAAAAATTATTTTCAAAATTACAATATGATGAAATTTTACTGTTTAAATTATTATATAATGATATTAGATCTTAGATTGTTACAGGTGTTAAGATTCTTGAATGATAATATGGAATTGAGTTTATCTTAAGGAAAATAACATTGAGCATTTTTGACATTAACTTATAATATGAGTAGGGGGTAACATAATATAGTAACATATTATTAAAAATTGAGATTATCGTATAGGAAAGTAACAATGAGCATTTTTCAAAGTAGTTTATAGCATGATCATTTAGGTTTGGGTGAGTAGGTGGTTTTTGAGTTGAGTCTTAAATAATAATAATAATAATAATAATAATAATGTAATAATAATAATATTAATAGTTTATTGTGACATGATACAAAGTTGTACAAGGTGTTATAGTAATGGGGTGTAAATTTTCATCGTTCACTCAGACGGAGAATAAAGTTTATTCCCTGCCTGCATTATTATTTTAAAATCAAACTGGATATTTTGTTTTAATTTTTGATATACAGTGGACCCCCGGATTACGTCATTATTTCGTTCCAGAATGCTGTTCAAGTGCCGTTACCAAACGAATTTGTTCCCATAAGGAACATAATTAGATTAGTCCTTTTAGACCCCCAAAAATACACTTATAAAAGCACTTACAAAAATACTCTTACATAATTGTAAGAGTTTGGAGCAGTATGTAATCCGGGGGTCCACTGTACTATAAAAGATTGTATCTATTCTTTAATGTGATCGTACTCCTTGGAAGTGTCCTTCCTTAAATAAATGAATAATCTCGGGAAAGTTCTTACTCTGATATTTCAGTTATCATTAGTTTTGGACTTTGAAAATTAAAATACCACTTGAAAGAAAAAGAAACACAAATACATTATTATGTGATCCTTTATTGACAGCGTTTCACCCACACGATGAGAATCATCAAGTTTCACCCACACAGTGGGAGTCTTCAAGTTTCACCCACACAGTGGGAGTCATCAAGTTTCACCCACACGGTGGGAGTCATCAAGTGACTTAATTAAAGTTCACTGTGTGGATCAAACATTGTTAGTAAAGGATTTCATTACACTTTATCTGTCTTTTCCTTCACGTTATAATAATACAGTAGACCCTCGGTTTTCGTACAGCTCAAAACTCAAACAATTATGTACAGTAAGTATATTTTTGTAAGTGCTTTTGTAAGTGTATTTTTGGGGGTCTGAATCGACTAATCTAATTTACATTCGTCCTTATGGGAACAAATTCGTTTGGTAACGGCACTAGAACAGCATTCTGGAAAGAATTATCGATGAAAACCGAGGGTCCACTGTATAATGATAATAATAATAATATCTTTATTTACTACAAGTACATGTACAAGGTATATACAAGTCTAGTTGACATCAATGACATACAGTCAACCCTCCGTTTTCGTGTATCTCCGTTTTCGGTGATTTCAGTTTTCAGGCACTTTTTTCGTGAAAATATTACCTCCGTTTTCTGTGATTGGTTCCGTTTTCGTTCATGGTACGGAACCTGTCCAGTCCCAGCGCACATACAAAGCCTGCAAGCCCGCCTCCCATGCACATTCTCAGGCAATGTAGCATTGTTTCTGGTTGAGTGAACATTATCCTGCGAGTTCATACAAAACATTTCTTAACAATCCATTGTTTTTGGCCCTTGATTATTGTGTGTGACTGCTAAGTAAGCCACCATGGGCCCAAAGAAAGCTCCTAGTGCCAGTCCTTTGGTAAAGAAAGTGAGGAACACCATAGAATTAAAGAAAGAAATCGTAGCAAAGTATCAAAGTGGATTCGATAAAGGCTATAGCACCAGCCAGCAATAAAGTGTAGCATTAACAGTGTAGCAAGTAAGTTAAGCCTTTAATCGATAGAAAAATGATGACACGAAACTTAACTTGTCCATTGTTTGTTTGAGGAATATTGGGGAACTGAGACCAGAGCCGCCCTCTGCCAACATCTCCTCCAAGGTACGTAAGTGTAAATATTTCTTATATACAGTAGATCGTCATTTAGCACGGTAGTTACGTTCCTGAAAACGTCGTGTTAGATAATTTCGTGTTACATAATTAAAAGAACTTATGGGAAAAATAGGGTTACGTTCCTGGGAGTCCCCAAAAACCCAAACAAGTTTTTTTTAGACCAACAGATCTTGCAAAAATTGAAGGTGAATATGTAATTGTAGTTCATTGTCATGATATATTACTGCTTAAGACTACAAATGCAATAGAAATAGTATTTCTTACCTTAAATTGTGGGTAATGATGTTTGTGGATGGTTGTGAAGAGAGTGGATATGGATGGTGTGGCCCTACTGGGATGAGGTGGATGGTTGTTGGTTGTCGGCAGAAGTGGATGGTAGAGGTTCTGGTACTAAAGTCGATGGTTGTATTGGAGTGTGCATAAATGCTGTAATAGATCTCTGGGCTCTTTTACCCTGCAGTACATTATACAGCTGACGGTAAGGCATCATCAGCTGGTCTAGACCCAGTTTCAAAGCACTGCTTCTAGATTTTTTATTGTATAATTATACTATTACTATCAATAAATAATATCTACCTATCATATTTATTCCAAGATAATATTAGGTATAACATAAATAATGTAGAAGCATGATAAAGATGCATAAATTAATAAAAACTGACATAGATATTGAAGGGTGGGCGGGGCTCAGAGTGAGAAGTGGAGCAGTGTCTCAGTTGCTCATGGACCATCATGGCATGAAGATATGTTAGCTCACAGCACTATAAAGTATTGTAAAATAATACTATTACTATCAATAAAGGTTATCTACCTATCATTTTTATTCCAGAATAATATTAGGTATAACATAAATATCGTAGAAGCATGATAAAGATACACAAATTAATAAAAACTGATATTATATTCGTAGAGTATTGAATGGTTGGCGGTGCTATGAGGGAGACAGGCGAGGGAGACGGGCTAGCAGTCTCTCTCAGCTCAGTTACTCACAGACTAACATGGCGTGTGGAGGTGTGAGCTCACCGCACTAAAATATTGTAATAATAATACTTATTATTACTAATATTATTCCAGAATAATATTAGGTATAACATAAATAACGTAGCAGCATGATAAAGACGCCCAAATTAATAAAAATATGACAGAGATAATGAAGGTTGGAGCGTCAGCATATAAACAAAGCCATTGTTTATGGGATACTATCACACCAGCAGGATCTTCCACACACACAGCCAGGATACTACACAAATACCAACCAGCGATACTTCCCACAAACCCCAGATACTTCCACACAAACCGCCAGGATACTTCCCCACATCAAAACCAGCCAGGATACTTCCCACACAAACCAGCCAGGATACTTCTCACACAAACCAGCCAGGATACTTCCCCACACAAACCAGCCAGGATACTTCCCCACACAAACCAGCCAGGATACTTCTCACACAAACCGCCAGGATACTTCCCCACACAAACCAGCCAGGATACTTCCCCACACAAACCAGCCAGGATACTTCCCCACACAAACCAGCCAGGATACTTCCCACACAAACCAGCCAGGATACTTCCCCACACAAACCAGCCAGGATACTTCCCCACACAAACCAGCCAGGATACTTCCACAAACCACCAGGATACTTCCCCACAAACCAGCCAGGATACTTCCCCACACAAACCAGCCAGGATACTTCCACACAAACCAGCCAGGATACTTCCCCACACAAACCAGCCAGGATACTTCCCCACACAAACCAGCCATGATACTTCCCACACAAACCAGCCAGGATACTTCCCCACACAAACCAGCCAGGATACTTCTCTACACAAACCAGCCAGGATACTCCACAAAACCAGCAGGATACTTCCCCACACAAACCAGCCAGGATACTTCCCCACACAAACCAGCCAGGATACTTCCCCACACAAACCAGCCAGGATACTTCTCCCGTCACACAAACCAGCCAGGATACTTCCCCACATACCCACAAACCAGCCAGGATACTTCCCCACACAACCAGCCAGGATCTTCCAACAGCCAGATACTTCCCCACACAAACCAGCCAGGATACTTCCACACAAACCAGCCAGATACTTCCCCACACAAACCAGCCAGGATGCTTCCCCACACAAACCAGCCAGGATACTTCCCCCACAAACCAGCCAGGTACTTCCCCACACACACAATTTTATTTGAGTGGGACTTGCGCATGAGTGAATAGAATTATCGAAGCTTATTGCTTGGGAGCATTGAAAATTTGGTTGGGCAAATATTCTGTTAGTGGGATGGTTTGTGAAGGACCTGCGGGCTTAATTTTTTTCCCTCCCGCAAACTGTACAGTAGACCCTCATTTAGCACGACTTTATGTTGCACGTTTTGGGTATTGCACGATTGAAGAATTGCGGCACATTTTTATCTAACACAATGTACTACACGGTTCGAGGAAGGGTAAAAAAAAATTGAGCCCGCAGGTCCTTCACAAACCAACCCACTAACAGAATATTTGCCCAACCAAATTTTCAATGCTCCCAAGCAATAAGCTCGATAATTCTATTCACTCATGTGCAAGTCCCTCAAATCAAATCGTGTGTGAAGTACCTGGCTGAGTGGAATACCCTCTGGTGTGTGGGGAATGTGTGTAAACCTGGCTGGTGTGTGGGAAGTACCCTGGCTGGTGTGTGGGAAGTACCCTGGCTGGTGTGTGGGGCAGGCTGGCTTTATTTACGGGCTGACGCTGGCCCCACCCTCCAACCCTCATTATCTCTCTATGTCATATTTTTATTAATTTGGGCATCTTTATCATGCTGCTACATTATTTATGTTATACCTAGTATTATTCTGGAATAAATATGATAGGTAGATAACTTATTGATAGTAATAATAAGTATTATTATACAATATTTTAGTCGTGAGCTCACACCCCCACACGCCATGTGGTCCATGAGTAACTGAGCTGAGACTGCTAGCGCCGTTTCCCTCATAGCCCCTGACTGACTGACTGACTTCACTGAATGACTTGACTGAATGACTTGACTGAATTACTTGACTGAATGACTTGATTGACTGACTTGACTGACTGACTTGACTGAATCACTTACTGACTGACTTGACTGAATCACATACTGACTGACTTGACTGAATCACATACTGACTGACTTGACTGAATCACATACTGACTGACTTGACTGAATCACATACTGACTGACTTGATGAATCTTACTGACTGACTTGACTGAATCACTTACTGACTGACTTGACTGAATCACTTACTGACTGACTTGACTGAATCACTTACTGACTGACTTGACTGAATCACTTACTGACTGACTTGACTGAATCACTTACTGACTGACTTGACTGAATCACTACTGTACTGACTTGACTGAATCACTTACTGACTGACTTGACTGAATCACTTACTGACTGACTTGACTGAATCACGCCAACAACCAACAACCGTCCATCTCAGCCCAGTAGGGAAACACCATCCATATCCACTCTCTTCACAACCATCCACAAACATCATTACCCACAATTTAAGGTAAGAAATACTATTATTTCTATTGCATTTGTAGTCTTAAGCAGTAATATATCACAACAATGAACTACAATTACATATTCGCCTTCAATTTTTGCAAGATCTGTTGGTCTAAAAAAAACTTGTTTGGCTTTTTGGGAACTCCCAGGAATGTAACCCTATTTTTCCCTTAAGTTCTTCTAATTATCTAACAAGATTTGACCTAACACGATGTTTTCAGGAACGTAACTACCGTGCTAAATGAGGGTCTACTGTAATATCATTTTTACGTCGTGTTAGATAATAATGTGCCGCAATTCTTCAATCGTGCAATACCCGTAACGTGCAACATAATCTCGTGCTAAATGACGATCTACTGTATATAAATGTGAATATTTCTTATTTATAAATTAAAGTATAAATATTAACCCTTAAACGGTCCAAACGTATATTTACGTTAGCTCGCCCAGTGCCCCGAATCTTTTGAAAAAAAAAAATGTTTTTATAGAAATAAAGAGCACATTTTTTTTAGTGTTATAGGATAAAAAAAAAAGAATTTGGGTCAGTAGTTACCGAGATATGAGGGGGAGAAGTTGGCACTGGATGCTCACCTGACAGCAACAGGAGTCCTGCCGCTTGCAGAATCGTTGCCGATATACCTTTTTTTCATTTTTTTTTATTATTTTATATAATTTTTATGTTCTCATAATCACAATTTATAGTAGTTCTTGTGATTTCATAGCCAATCTGTGTTCTGACACTAATATTAGGTACTGAAATTGTACTAAAATAATAATAATAATGATAGTGCATAAAAATAATAATAATAATAATGATAGTGAATAATAATAATGATAATAATAATAATAATAGTGCAAATAATAATAATAATAATAATAATAATAATAATAATAATAATAAAAGATTTGTGTCACTGCCTTATCTCATCTGATCTCCACTAATGACTCTAGTGACATTTCATGAGAGGGGTGAGCCATAGTCTTATCTCTTCTTATCAGTCCAGTAATTACAGTGATGACATTTGACAGCTTACATTGCTTCCCTTATTTGTTACACAAACCTGTCTGTCTGTATCTGTCTGTGTGTCTGTCTTTCTGTCTGCCTGTGTGTCGTCTCCTTTCTGTCTGCTTGTCTCAGAGAGTAGCTCATGAACCAACTGGTATTACGCAGATCACAAGCACATTATAACACTTTCTTGATTTTTTTAGTTATCCTAGGTAATTTACACTATGTATAATTGTATTTACGTATGTGTTCCTGTGATATAGAGACAGATAGAGACAGAGACAGATAGATACAGACAGACAGACATAAGACAGCCAATCAGGTACCCAGCTGACCAGCCAGCTTCTGGCCAGCCAGGTGGCCAACCAGCTGTTTGCCAGCCAGGTCCCCAGGCAGGCAGGCAGCCGGCTGCCCTGCCAGCCTGCCGACATCACTTTCCACTTCAAAGGGGAGTGTTAATATGACATGACATCAGTGAATCTATGGTGTTCGCTGCAGTGTTTGCTCTAGCTGGCCCTCAATTTAACTGGTGCTCCCACAAGGTACTAAGTGGTCCCAGATTTTTTTAATATGGCACACACCGAGTGTTAAGACCCATTCTATGCTGACCAGGCATCTCAGGCCAATCATGCCAAATTTGGAGGCAGAAAAATAAAACGTAAATATACGTTTGGGGCAGTAGCAGTGCTAACGTAAATATACGTGTGGAGCGTTTAAGGGGTAAAGTGTAAATATTTCTTATTTATAAATTATGTACATTGTTTGTGTGAATACTGGTGGTGGCTTTCTGCTGCCACCGACCACCACCACGGCTTATGGTCAGTGGCCCTTATTGTTTATTATGTGATATTAGATGAATTGTGATAGATAAATAAGCCATAGATCTGATATTAGTGTCAAATTGAAGCATTTTGTCCTGCCTCCCAACAATAAACTCGCCTACATCTCTCCTCCTCCTCCATCTTAGATACACCAACAAGAGTCGCCAATAAAGGTAAGTGTGCTGTTAAATGTTCATTTATACATGTTATTAGCGCTTTATATTTATTTGTCATTCTTTTCTGTATGTAAATCTATATTTAATCTCTAAAAAATTATTTTTTGTTAATACTCCTGGGTGTCTGAAACGGATTAATTGAATTTACATTATTTCTTATGGGGAAAATAGCTTCAGTTTTCGTTGATTTAAGTTTTAGTCGATTCCTCTGGAACGGATTAAACACAAAAATGGAGGGTTGACTGTACTACTATATAGAAAGCCGCTTGTTATGCTGAGCATTTCGGGCAAATTAGGTTAGTTTTGTCCCAGGATGCAACCCACACCAGTCGAATAACACCCAGGTACCCATTTTACTAATGGCTGAACATGGACAACTGGTTTAACCCTTTCAGAGTCCGTGCCATATTTCTACGGCTTTGAGTTCAGGGTCCAAACCGTAGTTCTACGTCATGAGCTCAGCTCACTCAGATAAGCTGTGAGCGGTAAATTTGGGCCTGGATATGAGAGAATACATCTATGTGGTAAGTGTGCACCACATAAAACAAATCCTGCAGCACACAGTGCATAATGAGAGAAAAAAAAATGAAACCGTAATTTTCGATTAAAACAGCGACTTTGCAGTGTTTTTTCGTGTACTTTTTATAGTTGTATTTGCGATTTCTTTGATCTCATTTGATAGAATGGAAGATATACAGTCATACCTCGGTTAACGATGTTGTAGGATAACGTTAATTTCGGTTAACGATATTTTTGACGTAAAAAAATTATTGCGGTTAACGATGTTTGCTTCGGTTAACGATGTTTGCTTCGGTTAACGATGTTTGCTTCGGTTAACGACATTCGTACCGGACGTGTCTGCGTGGCGCCCAGCTGAGCGCGCACTCCAGGGAGCGTCAGTGTGCTATTGTTTACAAGCGAGAGCGACCACCACCCACTCCACCCACACATTTATACCAGTATATTGTCATTATTCCACTGTTTTTAGTGCTTGCAACTGCTAAATAAGCTACCATGGGTCCAAAGAAAGCTCCTAGTGCCAGCCCTGTGATAAAGAGTGTAGCATTCATGCAGGGAGTGTAGCATTCATGCAGGAGTGTAGCATCAGGGGTGTAGCATGCAGGAGTGTAGCAGGCATGCAGGAGGTAGCTAGCATGGCATGCAGGGAGTGTAGCAGGCATGCAGGAGTGTAGCAGGCATGCAGGGAGTGTAGCAGGCATGCAGGGAGTGTAGCAGGCATGCAGGAGTGTAGCAGGCATGCAGGGAGTGTAGCAGGCATGCAGGAGTGTAGCAGGCATGCAGGGAGTGTAGCAGGCATGCAGGAGTGTAGCAGGCATGACAGGGAGTGTAGCAGTATGCAGGGAGTTAGCAGGCATGCAGGGAGTGTAGCATTTATGCAGGGAGTTAGCATTTATGCAGGGAGTGTAGCATTTATGCAGGGAGTGTAGCATTTATGCAGGGAGTGTAGCATTTATGCAGGGAGTGTAGCATTTATGCAGGGAGTGTAGCATTTATGCAGGGAGTGTAGCATTTATGCAGGGAGTGTAGCATTTATGCAGGGAGTGTAGCAGGCATGCAGGAGTGTAGCATATGCAGGGAGTGTAGCAGGCATGCAGGAGTGTAGCAGGCATGCAGGGAGTGTAGCAGGCATGCAGGGAGTGTAGCAGGCATGCAGGGAGTGTAGCAGGCATGCAGGGAGTGTAGCAGGCATGCAGGGAGTGTAGCAGGCATGCAAGGGAGTGTAGCAGGCATGCAGGGAGTGTAGCAGGCATGAGAGGAGTGTAGCAGGCATGCAGGGAGTGTAGCAGGCATGCAGGGAGTGTAGCATTATGCAGGGAGTGTAGCATTTATGCAGGGAGTTAGCAGCATGAGGAGTAGCTATGCAGGGAGTGTAGCATTTATGCAGGGAGTGTAGCATTTATGCAGGGAGTGTAGCATTTATGCAGAGTGTAGCTATGCAGGGAGTGTAGCATTTATGCAGGGAGTAGAGGCATGCAGGGAGTGTAGCAGGCATGCAGGAGTGTAGCAGGCATGCAGGGAGTGTAGCAGGCATGCAGGGAGTGTAGCAGGCATGCAGGGAGTGTAGCAGATGCAGGGAGTGTAGCAGGCATGCAGGGAGTGTAGCAGGCATGCAGGGAGTGAGCAAGGCATGCAGGGAGTGTAGCAGGCATGCAGGGAGTGTAGCAGGCATGCAGGGAGTGTACCAGGCATGCAGGGAGTGTACCATTCATGCAGGGAGTGTAGCAGGCATGCAGGGAGTGTAGCAGGCATGCAGGGAGTGTACCATTCATGCAGGGAGTGTGGCATTAAAAGAAAAAGGCCAGTAACCCCAGAAAAGAACTTGCCACCTGCAGTGTTAATGGAAGGGGATTCCCCTTCCAAACACTGGCATACTATACTCCATCCTTTCCCCTCCTACTGTCCTCCACACATCAACAACTCTTCAATAAATGTAAGTGACATGTTATTGTACTATATTTACATGTGTATTTATTTATTGTTCATTAAATTGTGTATTATTTAATGTCAAAAAGTTCTAAAAAATATTTTATTTTACTACTTTTGAAAGTCTTGGACGGATTAATTTTATTTCCATTATTTCTTATGGGGAAAATTGATTCGGTTAACGATTGTTTCGGTTAAAGATATGCCCTCTCTGACGGATTAATATCGTTAACCGAGGTATGACTGTATTACAGATATAGAGATGATTTTTATTGGTTTTAGTATTGGAAATGGCTTGAAACTGAGCTCAAAGTAGCGGAAATGTAAAATTTTTGCCAACGTTCAAGAGTAAACAAATGACCTCACACGTCTAATACGCGCCAGCTGGTGGGTCTAATATACGTTCACAAATGTGGTGATATTATTTGTACAATTATTACAATATTGCATAACAGTAAATCTTCCATTTTTTGGTTTGAATAAAAATTCATTATGTGAATAAAAAATCAAAATGGAATTAATTTTTAAAGACTGAAAACGTAACTAGTGAACAGAGGAAATGTTAGTTTAGTGCCAGGAATGCCTGCATTGTTTATTCTGCACCCTATTTTGAAATTGTAATATTTTGAACTTTGAGTTAAATTGGCTAAATTACCAATTTCCAATCACTTTATTTTGTAGTTGAAACAGTTGACTGGACGATTTCTTGTGCTCAATCGATAGAATAGAAGTAATAGTGAAATAGCTAAGAATTTGGTCGACTGGAATAATGTAATTGGCCTAAAATGGGAGTCAAAGTTGGCAAAATCACCGATGCGTAAATATCGCTGACGCATCAAAATTCGCAGAGCATAATTTCATCAATTTTCAATCAAATTTCGTACTTTTTGTTTTATTACCTTCAGAGAAAGATTCTCTACCATTTCATAAGAAAAAATAAGATTTTTTTTTCTTTTTTTTAAATTCTTGGACACTGGCGCACCCCTTCCAAAAATGGCCTTAAGGAAACACGTCCGATGTTTCCACCCCTTCACCGGGAATCGAACCCAGACCCTCACTGTGTGAAGTGAGAGCTTTTGCCACCAGGCCACAGGGCACCGTGGCCTGGTGGTATTTTATAGCATTTCTCTCCAAAACCACTTGATGTTTTCATCAAACTGTATTTGTCGAAGCAAAGGGGACAATGGAGAGTGCAAAAATTATAGGGGAAAAAGTCTGTTGAGTATACCTGGTAAAGTGTATGGTAGAGTTAATATTGAAAGAATTAAGAGTAAGATGGAGAGTAGGATAGCAGATGAACAAGGAGGCTTTATGAAAGGTAGAGGGTGTGTAGACCAAGTGTTTACAGTGAAACATGTATAGGTGAACATTATTTAGATAAGGATAAAGAGGTTTCTGTGGCATTTATGGATTTGGAAAAGGAGTATTACAGGGTGGATAGGGGGGTAATGTGGCAGATATTGCAAATGTATGGAATAGGAAGTAGGTTACTAAAAGCAGTGAAGGGTTTTTACGAGGATAGTGAGGCTCAAGTTAGAGTATGTAGGAGAGAGGGAAACCTTTTCCCTGTAAAAATAGGCCTTAGACAAGGATGTGTGATGTCATCATGGTTGTTCAATATATTTATAGATGGGGTTGTAAGAGAAGTGAATGCGTGGGTGTTGGCAAGAGGTGTGGGGTTAACCCTTTCAGGGTCGGTGCCGTACTAGTATGTTTTACGAGCAGGGGTTGGTGCCGTACTAGTACGCGTAAATTCTAGCGGCTTCAAATTAAGCGGGAAACAGCTGGTAGGCCTAGGAATGAGAAATGGGTCTGCATGGTCAGTGTGCGCAGTAGGAAAAAAATCGGGCACCCAGTCGTGCATTGTGGGAACACCATTTCAGTACACCTTGTCCACCATGCCTCGCAGCAAAAAATTGGGACATTATTATTCCCCAGTGACAGTTCTAACAGTGATGGGGGTGTCAATGAAGGTGACTTTCAAGTTTTTGAGGCAGTTGTGACCGAAACTAGTGACCATAATACCGGTATAAGTGAGGAAAACCCAGACGACCCACAGCCGTCCACCTCTGGTGCTGTGGCGTCTTGTTCACGGCCAGTTGTACCAGAACGAAGGCGGAAACTCCTATTTACAGTGGACCCTCGCTATTCGAACTTAATCCGTTCCAGGAGCTTGTTCTTAACGTGAAATGTTCGAAAGGTGATTTAATATTTCCCATAAGAAATAATGGAAATACAATTAATCCGTTCCAGAAACCCAAAAATATTAAAAAATAATATATTTTAATAAAATTAAGCTTCTACATACACAAAATAATTACATACTAATACTAAAAGTCTTAGTAAATAAATGCATGTATTTTTACTTACCTTTATTGAAGATTGTTGATGGCATATGGAAGATAGGGAGGAGGAGTGAGGGAGGTTGGGGTTATTGTTTGGAAGGGGAATCCCCCTCCAAAAGGACTTCAGGTATCAAAGCCCTATCTGGGGTTACTTCTCTTCTTTGTCTTTTAATCCCACTAGGACCAGCTTGAGAGTCACTGGACACTAACAAAATAACTGTCCACAGTCCTCTGTTTCTGGCGCCTCTTTAACATGTTCCTGAAGTAGGACATTGTTTGGTCACTGAACACGCTACTGTTATGGCTTGTTTGAGCTTGCTCATTGTGGTATTTTTCAACAAAACTTTGCAACCTATTCCACATTGTACACATCTCCTTAATCTCTGAAGAAGGCACCTTCTTCAGTCCCTCTTCCTCCTCCTTCTCCCGTGAATCAATAGCCTCAAATCTGGTCTTATGCTCTTCCATTTCCAGCTGTTGCAGCTCTTCAGTTGTTAGCTCTACCCTGTGGCCCTGCACTAACTCTTCCACATCCTCGCCACTCACCTCCAACCCCAGGGACTTGCCCAATTCCACAATAGAGTCCACAACAGGCACAGGGTCGGCAGGGTCAGGGTCAGCCTCAAACCCTTCAAAATCCCTCTGTTGGACACAACCTGGCCACAATGGTCTCCAAGCAGAGTTCAACGTCCTGGAAGTCACTTCCTCCCAAGCCTTACCTATAAGGCCTATGCACCTGTAGATATTGAAGTGATACTTCCAGAACTCTCTAAGGGTCAATTCAGTGTCCGAGGTCATTTCAAATCACTTTTCAAACACTGCTTTTGTGTAGAGTTTTTTGAAGTTACAGATGACCTGCTGGTCCATGGGCTGGAGGAGAGGAGTGGTGTTAGGAAGCAAGAACTTCAGTTTTATAAATCTGAAGTCTTCACACAATAGGTCTTCCATGTTTTGAGGATGTGAAGGAGCATTGTCCAGTAACAGGAGGCACTTTTTGTCCAAACCCTTTTCCTGTAGGTATTTTTTCACACTGGGGCCAAACACTTCATGGATCCAGTCACTGAAAAGTTGCTTTGTGACCCATGCATTCTGACTAGATCTCCACAAGACACATAATCTATTTTTGATGACATTGTGTTTCTTGAACACTGGGATTTTCTGAGTGATACACTAGTAAAGGCTTCAATTTAAAATCCCCACTAGCATTACTACACATCATGAGAGTTAGCCTGTCTTTCATAGGCTTGTGTCCTGGCAGTGCCTTTTCCTCCTGAGTAATGTAGGTCCTGTTGGGCATTTTCTTCCAAAACAGGCTTGTTTCGTCACAATTGAACACTTGTTCAGGTTTCAATTTTTCAGTCTTTATGTAGTCCTGAAACTCATTTATGAATTTTTCAGCTGCACGTTTGTCTGAACTGGCAGTCTCACCATGCCTTACCACATTATGTATGCCACTACGATTTTTAAATCTCTCAAACCAGCCTTTTCTAGCTTTAAATTCACTACCATTACAATCAACACTGGTTTCAGGCATTTTCTTTGCAAGATCGGCATGCAACTTCCTTGCCTTTTCACAAATGATTGACTCTGACACACTATCACCCGCCAACTCTTTATCCTTGATCCACACCAGCAACAACTTCTCAATCTCTTCGAATATTTGTAGTCTATTTTTGGCTCGCACAGTAACACCTTTTGCAACATCAGCTTCCTTAATTTGTTCCTTCTGAAGCAGGATAGAAGTGATAGTTGACCTGTTTTTGCCATACATCCTGGCAAGCTCACACATTCGCACACCACTCTCGTATTTTTGTATTATTTCCTTCTTCGTGTCTACAGTATTTCTCACTTTCTTCATACCAGGGGTACCACTAGGAACGTTCTTGGGACCCTTGGTAGCTTATTTCACGTTGCACTTAATGAACAAACTCCAAAAAATTATAATTAAGTGTGAAATGTCTCTGGAGTGTAAACAACGTGGGACTGGCTCTCCACGCCTACGCAGTGAGGCACCCAAGCGCCTGGGAGGACAGGTCACTGACACATTCGTTCGACTCGCGATATTTTGTTCGCATGACGATATCAATTTTCTTGTTCTAATGACGATTTGTTCGCATGCCGAGCCCTTCGAATAGCGGGGTCCACTGTACTCATATCCCGGACTCAGATGTGAGCAATGGTGATGATAGTGATAGTGACTATGAACTCCAAGCCCTTCGAAATAGTTCCAGTAGCGCGAGTGAAAGGGAATATTCACCAGTGAAGCGTCAGTATATACGACAGTATATGCGCTCTGGTAATGTGCCATATGCTCTTCTAAGGGTTAGGAGTACATCTCGGAGTACATCCCGTGGGCGTACAACAGGAAGTGATAGTGAAAATGAAGATGATAGTGTTACAATTGGCATGAGAAATGTGCATGCAACTGGTGGTGGTGGTAGTGGAGGTGGTGCCAGGCGCGAGGCACCAGCAGTGGACCATGCTGGCACCGATGCCGCTGAGTCAGCTCAGCTACAACAACCCCCACAACCACCTGTAAATATCCAGTACCCACCAGCAGACCGCACCTGGGATTGGCAGGAAGCTGCAAATTTTATTCCCAATCCCCATCAGTTTGATGATAGTCACAGTGGAATACGCCCATCTTGTCCACTTGGGAACAATGCCACTGAACTGAAATGTTTCCAGTTATTCTTTGATGAACCCCTGATGGACATTATTATCAGGGAAAGCAACAGATACTTCGATTATACAATGGCAAACACGATTCTTTCACCAAAATCACATCTACACCAGTGGAAGGAGACAACTGTGGCAGAGATGTATCTTTTCTTTGCCACAATAATGCTTATGCCAGATGTGTATAAGCACCGTATCAAATCATACTGGTCAACAGACCGATTGATTGCAACACCAGCTTTCAGTGATATTATACTAGTGAATCGATTTGTGCTACTATTACGGATGCTCCACTTCTCAGACAAAACCAGGCCGGACAGAACCGACAGGTTATATAAGATTAGGAATGTGTTTCTGTATCTAAAAGAGAAATTCACTATGTATTTTTATCCCTTCAGGAAGCTTGTTATTGACGAGTCTTTGATTCTGTTCAAAGGTAGACTGTCATTCAAGCAGTATATACCAAGCAAAAGGAAACACTTTGGTATAAAGTTGTTTGTGCTTTGTGATTGCTACAGTGGTCTTGTATTGGATATTATTGTGTACACTGGAAGTAATACATTGAAAGATACCAGGAAGTTACTGGGTATCTCTGGTGATGTGGTTAGAACAATGATGGAACCATATCTTGGCAAGGGGCATATATTATATACTAATAAATGGTACACAAGCCCCTCCCTCAGTGATTTTTTGCGAGTGAACATGACAGATGTGTGCGGAACAGTTCATGCAAATCGTAAGCATATGCCTAGGTTTGATGCAGGCACTCGTAGAGGTGAGGTGCAGGCGTTTGCTACCAATGATATCATGGCATTTCAGTGGCATGACAAACGAGATGTCACACTGTTGTCATCAATTCACCCTAATGAAATGGCAGACAGTGGCAGGGTGAATAGAGAGACCGATGAACCCATTCTAAAACCTGCAGCTCTGATGGACTACACTCTCAATATGCGTTCAGTGGACAAATGTGACATGCAGATTGGGTTTGCTGATTGTGTTAAAAAGAGTTGTAAGTGGTACATAAAACTGAAGGGGGTAGGAGAGTTTCAGTGGGGAGAAATAAATGGGATTAGGTCAGGGGTTTCAAATAGAGTTAGAGGTAAAGGAGGAGTGGCAATAATGTTGAATAGTCAGTTATGGCAGGTAAAGAGGGAATATAAATGTATAAATTCAAGGATTATGTGGAGTAAAATAAAGGTTGGATGTGAAAAGTGGGTTATAATAAGTGTTTATGCACCTGGAGAAGAGAGAAGTGTAGAGGAGAGAGAGAGAGAGAGATTTTGGGAAATGTTGAGTGAGTGTGTGGGGAGTTTTGAACCAAGTGAGCGAGTAATTGTGGTTGGGGATCTTAATGCTAAAGTGGGTAAAAATGTTGTGGAGGGAGTAGTAGGTAAATTTGGGTTGCCAGGGGTAAATGTAAATGGGAACCATTAATTGAGCTATGTGTAGAAAGAGGTTTGGTAATAAGTAATACATATTTTATGAAAAAGAGGATAAATAAATATACAAGGTATGATATAGCACGTAAGGAAAGTAGTTTGTTGGATTATGTATTAGTGGATAAAAGGTTGATGGGTAGGCTTCAGGATGTACATGTTTATAGAGGGGCAACGGATATATTGAATCATTATTTGGTTGTAGCTACAGTTAGAGTAAAAGGTAGATGGGACAAAAAGAAAATGGCACCAGCAAGTAAGAGAGAGGTAAAAGTGTATAAACTAAGGGAGGAGGAAGTTAGGGTGAGATATAAGCAACTATTGGCAGAAAGTTGGGCTAGTGCAAGTATGAGTAGTGGGGGGGTTGAAGAAAGTTGGGATAGTTTTAAAAATGCAGTACAGTGGACCCTCGGTTAGCGGCTGTAATCCGTTCCAGGAGCTAGGCCTTTAACCGAAATGGCCTTTAACCGAATTAATATTCCCATAAGAATTAATGTAAATACAATTAATCTATTCCAGACAAAAATATTCACACAAAAATATTTTTTTTAACAATTAAATCAGTATTACATACCTTTATTGAAGACTAATGCTGGCTTCTGGAAGATAGGGAGGAGGAAATAGGGAGGAGTTAGTTTTTGGAAGGGAAATCCCCCTCCAAAAGGACTTCAGGTAACAAGTCCCTCTCTGGGGTTACTTCCCTTCTTTGTCTTTTAATGCCACTAGGACCAGCTTCAGAGTCACTCCACCAACTATACTCCCTGCATGCCTGCTACACTCCCTGCATGCCTGCTACACTCCCTCTCTTCCTGCTACACACCCTCTTCCTGCTGCACTCCCTGCATGCCTGCTACACTCCCTGCATGCCTGCTATACTCCCTGCATGCCTGCTACACTCCCTGCATGCCTGCTACACTCCCAGAATGCCTGCTACACTCCCTGCATGCCTGCTACACTCCCTGCATGCCTGCTACACTCCCTGCATGCCTGCTACACTCCCTGCATGCCTGCTACACTCCCTGCATGCCTGCTACACTCCCTGCATGCCTGCTACACTCCCTGCATGCCTGCTACACTCCCTGCATGCGTGCTACACTCCCTGCATGCCTGCTACACTCCCTGCATGCGTTCTACGCTCCCTGCATGCCTGTTACACTCCCTGCATGACTGCTACACTCCCTCTCTTCCTGCATGATGTAGGTCCTGTTGGGCATGGTTGTAATTGTTGATTTGTTTTTCCCAAACATCCTGGCAAGTTCCAGCACCTGCATACCACTCTCATATTTCTCAATCACTTCTTTCTTAAATTCCATGGTATTTCTCACTCTCTTTGCCACAGGAACTTTATTAGGAACTTTCTTGGGAGCCATGGTTACTTATTTCGCAGTTGCACTGGCAAAAAACAATGGAAAACAAGCAAAATGTTTGTATGAATGAGCAGAAGCTTCCTTACGTACCGAGAGACACAAACAAACTGAAGCGCAAGCGTCCCTAGCCGGCGGGTTGACGTGTCCAATACAGCCGCTAACCGGAATAACGGCTGCTAACCGGGAGCCGTAAAACCGGCCGCTAACTGAGTTGGCCGCTAACAGGAACGGCCGCTAACCGGTTAGCGGCTAGGTTAGCGGCTATAGGAGTTTGTGGCTATAGGAGGGTGGGTGCAGGAGGAAAGAGGAGTGAGTGGTGGAATGAAGAAGTAAAGGGTATGATAAAAGAGAAAAAGGTAGCTTATGAGAGGTTTTTACAAAACAGAAGTGTTAATAGAAGAGCAGAGTACAGTGGACCCCGGTTAACGGCCATAATTCGTTCCAGAATGCTGTTCAAGTGCCATTACCAAACAAATTTATTCCCATAAGGAATAATGTAAATTAGATTAGTCTTTTTAGACCCCCAAATATACACTTACAAAAGCACTTACAAAAATACACTTACATAATTGTTCGAGTTTGGAGCAGTACATAAACCAGGGGTCCACTGTATATGGAGAGTAAAAGAAAGGTGAGGAGAGTGGTGAGAGAGTGCAAAAGAAGAGCGGATGAAAGAATGGGAGAGGCTCTGTCAAGAAATTTAGCTGAAAACAAGAAAAAATTTTGGAGTGAGATAAACAAAGGTAAGAAAGTCTAGGGAACGAATGGATTTGTCAGTTAAAAGCAGAGTAGGGGAGTTAGTAGATGGGGAGCTGGAGGTATTGGGTAGATGGCGGGAATATTTTGAGGAACTTTTAAATGTCGATGAAAAAAGGGAGGAGGTAATTTCATGTACTGGCCAGGGAGGTACAACATCGTTTAGGAGTGAAGAAGAGCAAGATGTGAGTGTGGGGAAGGTGCATGAGGCATTATGTAGAATGAAAGGGGGTAAAGCAGCTGGAACTGACGGGATCATGACAGAAATGTTAAAAGCAGGGGGGATATAGTGCTGGAGTGGTTGGTATTTTTGTTTAATAAATGTATGAAAGAGGGGAAGGTACCTAGGGATTGGCAGAGAGCATGTATAGTTCCTTTATATAAAAGGAAGGGGGATAAAAGAGAGTGTAAAAATTATAGGGGAATAAGTTTACTGAGTATACCAGGTAAAGTGTATGGCAGGGTTATTATTGAAAGAATTAGAGGTAAGACAGAGAGTAGGATTGCAGATGAGCAAGGAGGCTTTAGAGTGGTTAGGGGATGTGTAGATCAAGTGTTTACATTGAAGCATATATGTGAACAGTATTTAGATAAAGGTAGAGAAGTTTTCATTGCATTATGGATTCAGAAAAGGCATATGATAGAGTGGATAGGGGAGCAATGTGGCAAATGTTGCAAGTGTATGGAATAGGTAGTAAGTTACTGAAGGCTGTAAAGAGTTTTTATGAGGATAGTGAGGCTCAGGTTAGGGTGTGTAGGAGAGAGGGAGATTACTTCCCGGTAAAAGTAGGTCTTAGACAGGGATGTGTAATGTCACCATGGTTGTTTAATATATTTATAGATGGGGTTGTAAAAGAAGTAAATGCTAGAGTGTTGGGGAGAGGGGTGGGATTAAATTATGGAGAATTAAATGCAAAATGGGAGTTGACACAGTTACTTTTTGCTGATGATACTGTGCTTATGGGAGATTCTAAAGAAAAGTTGCAAAGGTTAGTGTACGAGTTTGGGAGTGTGTGTAAAGGTAGAAAGTTGAAAGTGAACATAGATAAGAGTAAGGTGATGAGGGTATCAAACGATTTAAATAAAGAAAAATTGGATATCACATTGGAGAGAGGGATTATGGAAGAAGTACTAAATGTTTTCAGATACAGTGGACCCCCGAGTTTCGTAAAAACTTCACTCCTGAAGTCTGCTCAAGTGCCATTACCGAACGAATTTACTCCCTTAAGGAAAAATTTCACGTAGGTTAGTCTATTTCAGACCCCCAAAAATACACTTCCACAAGAACTTACAAAATTATATCACATATGATCGGGGTATTCGTTAACCAAGGGTCCACTGTATTTGGGAGTTGACGTGTCAGCGGATGGGTTTATGAAGGATGAGGTTAACCATAGAATTGATGAAGGAATAAAGGTGAGTGGTGCGTTGAGGTATCTGTGGAGACAAAAAACGTTATCTATGGAGGCAAAGAAGGGAATGTATGAAAGTATAGTGGTACCAACACTCTTATATGGGTGTGAAGCATGGGTTGCAAATGCTGCAGCGAGGAGGAGGCTGGAGGCAGTGGAGATGTCCTGTGTAAGGGCAATGTGTGGTGTAAATATTATGCAGAAAATTCGGAATGTGGAAATTAGAAGAAGGTGTGGAGTTACTAAAAGTATTTGTCAGAGGGCTGAAGAGGGGTTGTTGAGGTGGTTTGTCCATTTAGAGAGAATGGATCAAAGTAGAATGACTTGGAGAGCGTATAAATCTGTATGGGAAGGAAGGCGGGGTAGGGGTCGTCCTAGAAAAGGTTGGAGGGAGGGGGTAAAGGAAGTTTTGTGGGCGAGGGGCTTGGACTTCCAGCAAGCATGTGTGAGTGTGTTAGATAGGAGTGAATGGAGACGAATGGTTTTTGGGACATGACGATCTGTTGGAGTGTGAGCAGGGTAACATTTTGTGAAGGGATTCAGGAAACCAGTTAATTAATTTAGTTTGACTTGAGTCCTGAAATGGGAAGTACAATGCCTGCACTTTAAAGGAGGGTCTGGGATAGTGACAGCTGGAGGGACTATTCTCAGCTGTCGTATCTGAGCGCCTCTGCAAAGACAGTGATTATGTATGAGTGTGGTGAAAGTGTTGAATGATGATGAAAGTATTTTCTTTTGGGGATTTTCTTTCTTTTTGGGTCACCCTACCTTGGTGGGAGACGGCCGACTTGTTGAGAAAAAAAAAAAAACTCTTTTTCACATTCTGGACATTTGCATGCTCAATGCTTATAATGTTTGTAAGTTGAAGACCACAAACAAACCATCTTTTTTCTGATGGCAATAATGTATGCATGAAAACCCACGAAATTACAACAACTACCCTGCTGAGGCATGGTGAACACTTCCTAACAAAACTGCCTCGTACGCTTGCAGAATAAGGCTCAGAAGAGGTGTTATATCTGTGCACATACAAAAACGCCCACAGCAATGCAAGACACTTATATGTGTTAGAATGTGAAACACCACTGTTCATGGAACCATGTTTAGTGAGACTTCCACAGGCTGCAGAATTTCTAGAAACATGTCCAGTGACTCTATATATCTATATACAGTGGACCTCAGTTACAATAATTCTCCAGAATCTGCTCAAGTGCCATTACCGAACGAATTTACTCCCTTAAGGAAAAATTTCGTAGGTTAGTCTATTTCAGACCCCCAAAAATACACTTCCACAAGAACTTAAAAATTATACTTACATAATTGCAGTTTAGGGTATTGTTAACCGAGGTCCACTGTACAGTGGTACCTAGTTAACGATATTTTTTCGTTCCAGAATGCTGTTCAAGTGCCATTACCAAACAAATTTATCCCCATAAGGAATAATGTAAAATAGACTAGACCTTTTAGACCCCCAAAAATACACTTACAAAAGCATTTAAAAAAATAAACTTACATAAAAGGGCGAGTTTAGGGACCATTGTTAACCGAGGTACCACTGTATATGATTGAACAATAGAAATAAATAATATGTGTTATTATATTTGTAAATATTTGTAAATAAATTGTGTAAACAAAATAGTGATAACATACTTTATGTCAATATTGTGTAAGAATTAGTAAGTGAATATTTGAAAAACAGCACTTATATTGGTCTCATAGGCCATAAAAGTTATTTGAAAAAAAAAATTGAAATCGATAAGCAAACAACTTCAAAAAAAAAAATATTACCGGCCAACCGGAAGTCACCGATGTTGCTGTCAGCGGTTCTATTTTGGTCAAATTGAAGCCTCCATATCTCCGTAAGTATTGATCGCAAAAATCTTTTGTATAGCTATTTAGATTTTGAAAAAAAAAACTATCATTTCATAAGATAAAATAATTTTTTTTTTCCGAATATTTTTCGACCCCAGGAACAGGTTTCCAAGAAGGCCTGTCGACCCCCAAAGGGTTAAAAGATAAAGAATCTAACACAAAGTAGGAGTTGTCACAGATGCTTTTTGCTGATGACACTGTGTTTTTGGGAGATTCTGAGAAGTTGCAGAGGTTATTGGATGAGTTTGGTAAGGTATGTAAAAGAATAAAATTAAAGTGAATATAGGAAAGAGGTGATGAGGATAACAAAAAAATTAGTGATGAAAGATTGGATATCAGATTGGGGGGAGAGAGTATGGAGGAGGTGAATGTATTTAGATATTTAGGAGTGGATGTGTCAGCAGATGGGTCTATGAAAGATGAGGTGAATCATAGAATTGATGAGGGGAAAAAGGTGAGTGGTGCACTGAGGAGTCTGTGGAGACAAAGAACTTTGTCCATGGAAGCAAAGAGGGAAATGTACGAGAGTATAATTATACCAACCCTCTTGTATGGGTGTGAAACATGGGTGGTGAATGTTGCAACAAGGAGAAGGCTGGAGGCAGTGGAGATGTCATGTCTGAGAGCAATGTGTGGTGTGAATATAATGCAGAGAATTCGGAGTTTGGAAATTAGGAGGAGGTGCAGGATTACCAAAACTATTATC
Source organism: Cherax destructor (assembly GCA_009830355.1). NCBI lineage: Eukaryota > Metazoa > Arthropoda > Malacostraca > Decapoda > Parastacidae > Cherax > Cherax destructor. Next base: position 10,264 of record WNWK01018765.1, on the reverse strand, counting down.
CAGAGGGCTGAGGAGGGGTTGTTGAAGTGGTTTGAACATGTTGAGAGAATGGAACAAAATAGAATGACTTCGAGTGTATAAATCTGTAATGGAGGGAAGGCGAGGTAGGGGTCGGCCTAGGAAAAGTTGGAGGGAGAGGGTAAAGGAGGTTTTGTGTGTGAGGGGCTTGAACTTCCAGCAAGCATGCGTGAGTGTGTTAGATAAGAGCGAATGGAGACAAATGGTTTTTAGGACTTGACGTACTGTTGGATTGTGAGCAAGGTAACATTTATGAAGGGATTCAGGGAAACCGGCAGGCCGGACTTTAGTCCTGGAGATGGGAAGTACAGTGTCTGCACTCTGAAGGAGGGGTGTTAATGTTGCAGTTTTATAACTAGTGTAAGCATGCCTCTGGCAAGACAGTGATAGAGTGAATGATGATGAAAGTTCTTCTTTTTCGGGCCACCCTGCCTTGGTGGGAAACAGCCGATGTGTTAATAAAAAAATAACATAAGGAAGGCTATGAAACACCTTGTGAATGGTTAAAAAGATACAAACAGCAAATAAAAACATTTACTACTATGATGTTTCAGGAATATGAGGCTGTATCAAGAACACAAAATATCAAAATAAACAACAGACAGACAGACGGATATAGAGACAGCCAAAGTCAATCAGCCAGCCGCCGGCCAGCCATGTTGTTTACACAAACCCACACTCCCTTCCCCACTACCCACACTGTCTTCCCCACCAACTGTGCTGTCTTCCCTACCACCCACATGCAAATAAGTCACTTTGCTGACATCCTCGAATCTCACATATTCATTTTCCCCATTTCCCACACTGTCTTCCCCACCAACTATGCTGTCTTCCCCACCACCCACATGCAAATAAGTCTGACTTTTTTGGTGGAAGGTGGAAGGTTGATGATCATCTGAGTTTTCATCACTATTTCTGGTATCCTGGGCATTGCTTTCTGTCACAAACTCCTCAAAACCATTAGATTCATCTTCACTGACACTACAATCTGTGTTAGAACTATCACTTGGGAAGGGAAGAGTCCCAATTTACCAGAGAGTGAGGTATTCCTTACCGCTTGGCTTGGTGACCAAGGCACACTGAATTACCACTCCCTTAATGCAATACAGGTACCCCAATTTTTTCCATACTGCACTCACTGACTATGCAGACCCATTCTCTCACATGCAGGCCTACCAGCTTTCTCCCACTAGATTTGAAGGCGCTAGAATTTTGGCATATAAATACGGGACCGACACTGGCTCTCAAGCCGTATATGTATAGAACTGACCCTGAAAGGGTTAATTTAAAAAAATCAAAATATTCTGAGCGCTGGGCGAGCGAACGTAGATCTACGTTTTAATAGTTAACGAGTTATACAAAGGAACTATGCATGCTCTCTGCCAATCCCTAGGTACCTTTCTCTCTTCCATACATTTATTAAATAAAAGCACTAACCACTCCAAAACTATATTCCACCTGCTTTTAACATTTCTATCTTTATTCCATCAATCCCATCTGCTTTACCCCTTTTCATTCTACCCACTGCCCCATGCATTTCCCCCACACTCACAACTGGTTCTTCCTCACTCCTAACAGTAAGGCATTGGTCATGAGGGAAATTTTTCTTGATTGGTTCAACGAAGTGTTTGGCCCCAGTGTGAAGAAATACCTCCTGGAAAATAAATTGGAACTCAAGTTCCTCCTGATAATGGACAGTGCTCCTGCTCATCCTCGAGACTTGGAAGAGCAAATCGTGGAGGAGTTTCGTTTCATCAAAGTGAAGTTCTTATAATAATAATAATAATAATTTTTATTTCAATGCATGTTACAAGTGTACAATGTTATTGGTAGTTACAATTATAAAACAATTATAAAACTGTAATGCAAGGAGAGCCACTGGCATGCCATGGCATTAGGGGCAGTTTATTCTAGAGACTTATTCACTAAGTACTTAATGCTAAAGAAATTGATTGAGTTTATTCTAGTTCTGTATTATTTAAATTATTAAATGGTTATACATACTATTAAAAGACAATACAAGAGAAATTGGTTGAGTTTAATCTAGTTGTAGAATTTATTTCAAATTACAGTATGTTGATGCTATACTAGTATAATAACAATACTAGAAATAGTTTTTAGAGTTTCATCTAGGTATATATTTTATTTCAAATTAAGAAAATGATGATACTATAAGATATTAAATGACAATATGATGATATGAAATTGCAACAAGTGTTAAGGAGGATGAACATATCTTGCCCCCTAATACCACTCGTCTCCTCCAGCCCATGGACCAGCAGGTCATTGCAAACTTCAAGAAACTGTACACCAAAGCAATGTTTCAAAGATGCTTTGACATAACCTCGGACATTGAATTGACCCTAAGAGAGTTCTGGAAAGATCACTTCAGTATCCTCCATTGCATAAACCTTATAGGGAAGGCTTGGGAGGAAGTGACCTCCAGGACTTTGAACTCTGCTTGGAAAAAATTGTCCAGACTGTGTCCCAGAGAGGGATTTTGAAGGGTTTGGGGCTGACCCTCAGGACCCTGTGCCTATTGTGGAAAAAAATTGTGGCACTGGGGAAGTCCATGGGGTTGGAGGTTAGTGACGAGGATGTGGAAGAGTTGGTGGAGGACCACAATGAAGAGCTAACCATGGAAGATCTGCAAGAGCTTCATCTGCAACAGCAACAGACCAAAGCTCAGGAAATTGCTTCAAAGGAGGAGGAAGAGAGATGGAAGACGGTGCCTTCTTCAAAGATTAAGGACATTTATGCCAAGTGGATTGAGGTGCAAAGATTTATGGATGATCTTCACCCTGACAAAGCTGTTGCAGGCCGTGTTGGCAACATGTATAATGACAGTGTGGTGTCCCATTTTAGGCAAGTTTTAAAGAGATGCCAGACACAGAGCTCTCAGGACAGTTATTTTGTGAGACAGGGGTCCAGTGACTCTCAAGCTGGTCCTAGTGGCATTAAAAAACAAAGAAGTCTTTATGGAAGGATATTCCCCTTTCAAACAATAACAAATCTTCCATCCTCTCCCCTCTCCCGTCTTCCAAACATCAACAACTCTTCAATAAAGGTAAGTGACATGTTATTATTATTTTATTCTTCATGTCTCATTGTTTTTTGTGTAATTAAATGTATTTAACCCTTTCGGGGTCGGTGATGTACTAGTACGTTTTACGAGCAGGGGTTGGTGCCGTACTAGTACGCCCAAATTCTAGCGGCCTCAATTTAAGCAGAAAACGCCTGGTAGGCATACATATGAAAGAATGGGTCTGTGTGGTCAGTGTGCGCAGAATAAAAAAAAATCCTGCAGTACACACTGCATAATGAGAGAAAAAAACTCTGACCGTTTTTTTCGATTAAAACAGCGACTTTGCAGTCGATTTTCGTATGGTATTTATTGATGTATTCTCGTTTTCTTGGTCTCATTTGATAGAATGGAAGATATATTACAGAAATAGAGATGATTTTGATTGGTATGACAATGACAAGTACAGTAGGCCCTCATTTAGCACGGTAGTTACGTTCCTGAAACGTCGTGTTAGCTAAAATCGTGTTAGATAATTAAAAGAACTTATGGGAAAAATAGGGTTACGTTCCTGAGAGTCCCCAAAAGCCAAACAAGTTTTTTTAGACCAACAGATCTTACAAATATAAAAGAGAATATGTAATTGTAGTTCATTATCGTGATGTATTATGTTGTTTTTACTGCTTAAGACTACAAATGTAACAGAAATAATAGTATTTACCTTAAATTGTGGGTGCTGATGTTTGTGGGATGATGTGAAGAGAGTGAAGTTATGCTGTGCCCTACTGGGCTGAGGTGGATAGTAGAGATTCTGGAACTGAAGTCGATGGTTGTACTGAGTGTCTCTAACTTTAATAAAGTCATTCAGTAAGTCAGTCAAGCTTGGTCAGTAAGTCATTCTAGCAGTAAAGGTCATTCAGTAAGTCAGTCAAGTCTTCAGTAAGTCAGCGTCTTCAGTAAGCGCAAGTCTTCCAGTAAGTCAGTCAAGTCATTCAGTAAGTCAGTCAAGTCATTCAGTAAGTCAGTCGATTGTGTCAGTCAGACATTCAGTAGTCAGCCAAGTCATTCAGTAAGTCAGTCAAGTCATTCAGTAAGTCAGTCAAGTCATTCAGTAAGTCAGTCAAGCATTCAGTAAGTCAGTCAAGTCATTCAGTAAGTCAGTCAAGTCATTCAGTAAGTCAGTCAAGCATTCAGTAAGTCAGCAAGTCATTCAGTAAGTCAGTCAAGTCATTCAGTAAGTCAGTCAAGTCATTCAGTAAGTCAGTCAGTTATCCAGTAGTCAGTCAAGACATTCAGTAAGTCAGATCAAGTCATTCAGAAAGTCAGTCAGTCATTCAGTAAGTCAGTCAACATTCAGAAAGGGTCAGTCTAAGCCAAGTTTCATTCAGTAAGTCAGCCCAGTCATTCAGTAAGTCAGTCAAGTCATTCCAGTAGTCAGTCAGACTCAGTAGTCAGTCAAGTCATTCAGTAAGTCAGTCAAGCTTCAGTAAGTCAGTCAAGCATTCAGTAAGTCAGTCAAGTCATTCAGTAAGTCAGTCAAGCATTCAGTAAGTCAGTCAAGTCATTCAGTAAGTCAGTCAAGACATTCAGTAAGTCAGTCAAGACATTCAGTAAGTCAGTCAAGACATTCAGTAAGTCAGTCAAGACATTCAGTAAGTCAGTCAATATTCAGTAAGTCAGTCAAGACATTCAGTAAGTCAGTCAAGTCATTCAGTAAGTCAGTCAAGCATTCAGTAAGTCAGTCAGTCTTCGTAAGTCGGGTTTCAAGTCCATTCAGTAAGTCCAGTTCCAGGCCTTCAGTAAGTCAGTCAAGTCATTCAGTAAGTCAGTCAGTCATTCGTAAGGTCAGTCAAGCATTCAGTGTCGTCAAGACATTCAGTAAGTCAGTGTCATTCAGTAAGTCAGTCAAGTCATTCAGTAAGTCAGTGTCATTCAGTAAGTCAGCCTGTCATCAGTAAGTCGTCAAGTCATTCAGTAAGTCAGTCAAGCTTCAGTAAGTCAGTCAAGACATTCAGTAAGTCAGTCAAGACATTCAGTAAGTCAGTCAAGTCATTCAGTAAGTCAGTCAAGTCATTCAGTAAGTCAGTCAAGCATTCAGTAAGTCAGTCAAGACATTCAGTAAGTCAGTCAAGACATTCAGTAAGTCAGTCAAGACATTCAGTAAGTCAGTCAAGACATTCAGTAAGTCAGTCAAGACATTATAAGTCAGTCAAGACATTCATTAAGTCAGTCAAGACATTCAGTAAGTCAGTCAAGACATTCAGTAAGTCAGTCAAGACATTCAGTAAGTCAGTCAAGCATTCAGTAAGTCAGTCAAGACATTCAGTAAGTCGTCAAGACATTCAGTAAGTCAGTCAAAATTCATGCACAATTCAGTAAGTCAGTCAAGACATTCAGTAAGTCAGTCAAGACATTCAGTAAGTCAGTCAAGACATTCAGTAAGTCAGTCAGACATTCAGTAAGTCAGTCAAGACATTCAGTAAGTCAGTCAAGACATTCAGTAAGTCAGTCAAGACATTCAGTAAGTCAGTCAAGACATTCAGTAAGTCAGTCAAGACATTCAGTAAGTCAGTCAAGACATTCAGTAAGTCAGTCAAGACATTCAGTAAGTCAGTCAAGACATTCAGTAAGTCAGTCAAGACATTCAGTAAGTCAGTCAAGACATTCAGTAAGTCAGTCAAGACATTCAGTAAGTCAGTCAAGTCATTCAGTAAGTCAGTCAAGTCATTCAGTAAGTCAGTCAAGTCATTCAGTAGTCAGTCAAGTCATTCAGTAAGTCAGTCAAGTCATTCAGTAAGTCAGTCAAGTCATTCAGTAAGTCAGTCAAGACATTCAGTAAGTCAGTCAAGACATTCAGTAGTCAGTCAAGACATTCAGTAAGTCAGTCAGTCAAGTCATTCAGTAAGTCAGTCAAGACATTCAGTCAGTCAGTCAAGTCATTCAGTAAGTCAGTCCAGTCAGTCAGTAAGTTAGTCACACAAACTTATGTGTACAAAGTAACACTTCATTACAGCCACAGGTTATGTCTTGTCTAATATCTTTTTCTTCGTTAGTTCTAAGACTTAATAAATGCTTAAACATTTTCTTGCCACTTTGAGCAACACTTGTATGCCTACTGGGTGACATGATTGCTTAGCAGATACAAGATATAGTAATTTAAAGATAAAAACACAATTCACTCTTATTCTTGACAAACACAGCTGGCTTGACGCGTATGGAATACGAATGCTGGTAAGGTGGGGTGTTGTTGGGGGAGGGGTGGCATGGGAAGGCGGGTGGTCTCCCAGCTGTTCCACAACATTGCACCGGCCGCTTGAGAGAATGCTTGTTTTTCTTCTTCCTGCAAACTATAGTTTATTCAGGTATACACAGATACAGTTACAAAGATTATCATACATGCAGCATATGTGTAGGAACCTAGGATAACCCAAACTTTGGGTTATCCTAGGTTCTCTAAATAACACTAGGTTATCCTAGGTTCTCTAGGATAACACTGGTTATCCTAGGTTCTCTAGGATAACACTTTGGGTTATCCTAGGTTCTCTAGGATAACACTGGGCTATCCTAGGTTCTCTAGGATAACACTTTGGGTTATCCAGGTTCTCTAGGATAACACTTTGGGCTATCCTAGGTTCTCTAGGATAACACTTTGGGTTATCCTAGGTTCTCACACATATGCTGCTATGTATGATAATCAATGTAACTATTCTGTATACCTGAATAAACTTAGTTTGTGCGAAGGAAAAACAAATTAACTTTTCCTCAAAGCATGAGGATTCTTACAGCGGTAAATAACCATGGGCTTACACTTGAAATCACCTGATGCATTACCGCAAAGGAGCAAGGTGAAGCGATCCTTTGCTGTCTTGAAGCCTGGTGCACTTTTCTCTTGCTGACTGATATAAGTTCATGTTGGCATTTTCTTCAGAAAACACTTGTCTCGTCAGCATTAAACACTTGTTGTGGCTCATAGCCACCCTTAGTAGGACCCCACTGACTCAATGGTTTAACCTACTGCAGGCGACCGCGGGCTCAAAATTTTTCCCTCCAGCGAATCGCGTAATATAAGGTTTACGTCGTGTTAGATAAAAATGTGCCGCAATTCTTCAATCGCGTAATACCCAAAACGCGCAACATAAAGTCGTGCTAAATGAGGGTCTACTGTACCTTGAAATTGAGCTCAAAGTAGCGAAAATGTTCGATTTTTGACGATGTTCAAGAGTAAACAAATCACACCATGCGTCCAATACACATCAACTGGCGAGTCTTATATTCATGCACAAGTGCTCTGATATTATTTATACCATTTTTACAATGATACAGTTGTATACATAACAGTAAATCTTCTATTTTTGTGAGAATAAAAATTCAAAATGGAAAGCAAAAGTAATGGAACAGGGGCCTGGAGACGTGGCTAATGAACAGAGAACATGTTATTTTAGTGCCAGGAATGTCTGCCTTGTTTACTCTGGACCCTATTTTGAAATTGGCATCGTTTGAAATTTGTGTGAAATTGGACAATTGCCATTTTCTGACCACTATTTTGGGTAGATGAAATTAGTAAATAGGCAGTTTCTTCTACTCATTCGATATAAGAAATGGAGTTCTAGCGAAATAGCTATAATTTTAGGAGACTGACACATTGGAATTTGTCGAAAATAGGGCTCGAAGTGGGTGAAATCGCCGATGAGTCAGTGTCATAGATACCGATAACTTCGTGAAAGCATAATTTCGTTAGTTTTCGATCAAATTTTATAATTTTGGTGGCGTTATGATCGGAAAAAGATTCTCTATCATTTCATAAGAAAAAATTAATTTTTTTTTTTCCAAAAATTTTCGACCCCAGGAACACTTTCCTGAGAAGGCCTGTCGACCCCCAAAGGGTTAATGTACAAAAATATTTTATTTTAATACTTTTGGGTGTCTGGAACGGATTAATTGAATTTCCATTATTTCTTATGGGAAAAATATTCGGAAATTGTAATATTCGGTTTTAGTCACTCTCTCTGGAATGGATTAATTACGAAAACCAGGAATCCACTGTATTCTTAAACTTACACCATACATCTACCACATTTCCTATACTCACACTAGCCCATCTGTCCTCCAACAGTTGTTTATATCTTACCCTAACTGCCTCCTCCTTTAGTTTATAAACCTTCACCTCTCTCTTACTTGTTGCTTCCGTTTTCCTTGTATCCTATCTACCTTTTACTCTCACTGTATCTACAACTAAAAAGTGATCTGATATATCTGTGGCCCTCTATAAACATGTACATCCTGAAGTCTACCCAACAGTTTTATCTACCAATACGTAGTTCAACAAACTACTATCATTAGCCTATATCATATCTTATAGTACTTTTTACCTTTTAAAATATGTGTTACCTATAACCAAACCCCTTTCTATACAAAGTTCAATCAAATGCTCCCCATTATCATTTACTCCTGGCACCCCAAACTTGCTTACCACACCCTCTCTAAATGTTTCTCCTCCTCTAGCATTTATGTCCCCTATCACAATTACTCTCTCAATTGGCTCAAAAGTTCCTACACACTTGCTTAACATCTAAAATTCTCTCTCCTCTACACTCCTCTCTTCTCCAGGTGCATACGCACTTATTATGACCCACTTTTCACATCTGACCTATATTTTAATCCACATAATCATTGAATTTATACATTTAAATTCCCTCTTCTTTCTCCATAAGTGATCCTTCAACATTATTGCTTTCCTTCTAAGCTCTAACTCTCTCAGATACTTCTGACTTAATCCCATTTATTTCTCCCCACTGAAACTACTCTACCCCCTTCAGCTTTGTTTTGCTTAGGGCTAGGACATCCAACTTCTTTTCATTCATAACATTAGCAATCATTTCTTTCTTATCATCCACACTACATCCACACACATTCAAACATCCCAATTACAGTCAACTCTCCGTTTTCGTGTTTAATCCGTTCCAAAGGGATTGACTTAAACTGAATTCAACAAAACTGAAACTATTTTCCTCATAAAAATAATGTAAATTCAATACAGTGGACCCCTGAGTTTCGGTCACCTCGGAAATCGTACAATTATGTAAGTGTAATATTGTAAGTGCTTTTGTAAGTGTAATTTTGGGGGTCTGAAATGGACATGGACTAACCTACTTGACATTATTCCTTAAGGGAGTAAATTCGTTCGGAAATGGCACTTGAGCAGCCTTCTGGAATGAATTATGACCGAAACTCGGGTTCACTGTAATCCGTTTCAGACACCCAGGAGTATTAACAAAAATAATTTTTAGAGATTAAATATAGATTTACATACAGAAAAGAATGACAAATAAATATAAAGCACTAATAAACATGAACATTTAACATCACACTTACCTTTATTGGTGACTCTTGTTGGTGTATGGAAGATGGAGAGGAGGATAGTTTGTTGTTGGGAGGCAGGACAAAATGCTTCAATTTGACACTAATATCAGCTCTACGGCTTATTTATCTATCACAATTCATCTAATATGACATAATAAACAATATTAATAACATGCAGCTACCAGCTACATCATCTGATAAATTTAAATCATGCTATACCAATAAATGGGTAACTCCAAACAGTTGTCGACTAGTAAGTGTATCTCATGACTTCGTGCAAAAAGAACTAGCAGGTTAAACCCAACTAAGAGCACTGGCCCAGATAACATCCTGTCTAAGTTCCTAAAAGATGGGCTCTGAACTGGCAATCCCCATTGCTTACATAATAAATTTGTCCATCACCACTAATACAGTACCTGAGGGGTTCAAGGAGACCAGAGTTACTCCTATCTTCAAGAAAAATAGTAGGTCTGATGTCAGCAACTATAGGCCTGTTAGTATACTCAGTGTAATATCCAAAATTCTAGAGAGGGCGGTGTACTGTCAAGTAGTTAGGTATCTTAATGACAACAACATTCTTCATGGTTACCAATCAGGCTTTAGGAGTTTACTCAACCGACACTCTCCTGATTAATCTGATGGATTACATGAGAACTGAAATGTCGATAGGGAACCTCATAGGAATGGTAACTTTAGACTTGCAAAAGGCCTTCGATACTGTCAACCACAATGTATTATGTGAAACTTCAAGCTATCGCATAGGTTCCATAGGCTGGTTTAAGTCCTATCTTAACAATAGGAAACAAATGTCAAAGTAAAGTAAAGTAAAGTAAATTTTATTTTGTTGCAGATTGCAGATTACAA